>SZYD01001601.1:0-102220 GCA_009363875.1 Mikania micrantha | reverse complement strand
GTAGCAACCACCATATCCATAATTCGAACACGAAGCTACACGAAATCCTAAACTATGGCTTTTAATTTATAAGTACATAAAATTTCTTTTCGTCATCAAATTAAAATACTAAAGGTACGTGTCGTATAGTACCCTACGTGGCGTATAGGGTGAGTATGTATATACTACAGGCCATACTCCACCTGTACGCACGTAGGAACTGTACGTGGCGTACAAAGATGGAGTACTAGTTTTATGACTAAAAAGGACTTGTATGTGTCGTATAGTACTCTGCGTGGCGTACAGGGTGGAGTATGGCTATACTACTGGCCATACTCCACCCTGTACGCACGTAGGGAAACTGTACGTGGCGTACAAAGATGGAGTACCAGTTTTATGACTAAAAAGGACTTGTACGTGGCGTACAGTACCCACGTGGCGTACAGTGTGGAGTATGGCTATATTACATGCCATACTCCACCCTGTACGCCATGTAGGGAACAGTACGCCACGTACAGGTTGTGGCGTATCATTTTCATGATTAAAAAGGACTTGTACGTGGCGTACAGGTTCCTATGTGGCGTACATGGTGGAGTATGGCCTGTAGTACACTAATATCCACCCTGTACATGGCGTAGGGATTGTACGACACGTACAGGGCCCTATAAAACCCTTGATCGACCATACGCCTCCCAAACCACCACCATATACGCCATTTCGCTCTCACGCCACTCAAGCCTCATATCGAGCCATACGAGTCCGGATTCGAGCCAAAATTGTTTAGGATCTTCTTTCTACGCATTATAGGTAAGCTTTTCTCGCTTTTTAACCGTTAGAATGGGTTAGATTGACACGGGAATGGTTTGGGAGGCGTAACTTAGGCTGAAAGACAAACAATACGCCGCGTAAAGCCCTGTACGTGGCGTACTGTTCGTCCCTAATTCATAAGAACAAGAACTGTGTGCCACGTACAACTCTGTACGTGGCGTACTATTCATCTCAGTTTTTTAATGTATGGTTTTAGACCTGTACGCCACGTACAGCGTTCTACGTGGCGTACAGGGTGGAGTATGGCTATACTACATGACATACTCCACCCTGTACGCCACGTAGAACTCTGTACGTGGCGTACATGACCAAAAAATTTTTTATATTTATTTTTAATAAATTAACTTTTTATTCGTCCGTTTTCAAGTGCAGTTATGTCGTCGGATCAGAGGCAGAGGGCGGAGGCGACAATGATCTGCGAGATAACCTGCACCTTAAGTTTCCAGACGGATCGACAGCAGCAGGCCGGTGCGCCGCATTTCGCACCATGAGGATCGGCCGGCAGAAGGCGTTGACTGGGAGATCCTCGGTGATATAGGAGAGCGAGAGCGCGCCGAGCGATGGATCGGGGAGGAGACGATGTGGAGACGGCTCTTCGACATGGCGTTCCAGCCTTCCTACAGGAGGTCGTCGTGGAGTTCCTCTCCACATTCACGTACGGTTCTGGTGGCGTGCCGGAGATTGTGTTCTCAGTCATTTCTGACCTTTACTGGGAGCCAGAGACTGCTACCCCGCTGTACACAGCGAGGATTACTGAGATTGATGACGCCACCTGCGTGCATGATGGCCTCTTATTGCCGAGGATCCCTTTGTAGGGACCAAGGCGAGAGTGATTCGCATCCGCGACACTCTTATTCGATATATGCACCGGCTGATTGCCACGTCGATTGCTGGATGTGGCAGAAGCCGCGAGTAGTGCACATTGCAGGATTTATTTTATTTGCACTGCCTCATCACCGGGCGTACATGCGAGCTCGCGCGCTGCCTTGTTGAGTACTTCGCGACGTATTACCACCGGCATCAGCGCGGAGCCATATATGGTGGGCCTATATCACCATAATAGGCCGATCACTGGGTCATCTGCACTTGGACACTCTCGAGGAGTTGTCTGATCCTGTGGATCCAGTCAGACTCGATCACCGGACGCTCTTCGGTATGAAGATCGTCCGTGATTTTCATGGTGTAGGTCTCCGGTTCTCCCTGGTACGGGGAGTGATATGGGTCCCTCCCCTACAGGTAATGGACGTAGACGGGGGCGTGGGAGTTGGACAGGGTGGTGAAGGTGCTAGTGATGAGGGGTGTAACATTATTGTACTTCCGGTCGTCCGTACATCCGTACGATTGTACTGTTATGACCTGAGACTTTGTAATTATTAATATTAATGCATTATTTGATGATTATCACCATTACTGGTATACATGCTTAGAACATATATTATACGCATAAATCATGGGGAAGTTTAGTTGTAACCCAACTAAACAGAGCCAGAGAGTTTATCGCATTCATATTGTTGAAGATTATGGTTGTGTTGGAATGGAAGGAACTGGGAGTTGGTTATGGTCTGGTTGCTAAACGTAGTCAGGGACAATGGTCATGGTTTATCGAAATAGCGGTGGGACGGTGTAGGGAGGTTGCGATCTACCTCTGCATATGCCCTATACATATGCATATTTCGGTCTATCATGGATGTGTCAGTGACTAGGGTTTAGTGGGTTTTGGATTGGGTGGATAATATTGAAGTTATAAAATAATAAAAAGATGAAAATGATAACGCGATGGTGAGGTTACGAACATAACTTAAACGCGAATATTAATTCAGAATATTAACTTAATAATGTATTCGCGTGGGTGACGATTCACACGAATATAATTATTAAGAATAATATTCTGAAACGATATTCCATAAATCGTAAATCGAATCGAAATACGATACGAGCGTTGGATTCGCAAAGGTGACGATCTTTACGAATACGTACGTAAGTAACGCGTTTCGACGTAATAATTAAATAATATCTAATGATATTAAATAATAATGAAACTAAAAACGTTTATTAGGAATCACGACCTAAAACGAATCCGAATAAATTAATTTATTAAATAATTGATTTAACGAAAAATAAACGAAGACCTTTTATTTAAACGATTTTAAATTGAGAAAAACTATTTTATTGAAAACAAACTTATTTGTTTAACGCGTTACGCATTAAATGTGTTTCGTTAAAAACCGAGCAAACCGAGCACTTTATATAATTTAGCGCGAAATAAACGAGACCGAACACGCGGGGCGGGATAGATACAAATGGTGGAAGACTCCACCATTTCTCTCATTTCACAAACCCTTTTCTCTCTCTAAAACTACCAAGTTCGTCACTCATCCTCTCTCTAACTTCTCTCTAACGTATCTCATTCGTTTCTTAACGAAATCACGAGATCTCGGAGCCTAAACGACCGGGGAATCAAGGAGAACAAGAAAGTACAAGAAAATCTTACGTTCGATCCACGAATTGAGGTAAATCTACTGTTTTCTATTCGGTTTTTAGCAAGAAAGCTCATCGGTGTTGGGATGCCATCTTAAACCGCGATTTAGGTGTTGTATTGTTGAAACTAAGTTAGTAATGATCTATGGAAGCCATAAATGAGCCTGTAATAATCAGGGTTGGATGATGATGACGATGAACAGTTGAGGATTGCAGGGTTCGCAAGGGTGGTGGCCAAACCTGTTGAAATTGCATGGTTCAACGAACCTTAGTCGTGTGCAGCGAGTGGGGGGCCGAACCTGTTGCAGGTGACGAACCTCAGCAGGACGACGAACCTATTTTTTCTTGGGCCAAACTCTCTCTTACGCGAACCCTAATGAGCTGGCCGAACCTTGGCCAGCCGAACCCTGATGTTCAATCGAATCAGTGGCCGCCGAACGAATCCCTCACGAACCCTGGTGTACCGAACCTATTCATCTAGGCGAACCATGGGAGTGCCGAACCCCCCAGCCGAAGCTATTAGGGCCGAACCCATTTCCAACGAACCTGCTGGTCATTCTACTGGTCACGAACCTCCCTTTTGTGGCCGAACCTAAACCTGAACGGGTCATAGGTTCGCTGCTCTTGGACCCAAACGAACACTTAAGCGTGGGTTAGGGTTAAGGAGGGAATTAAGAACTTGAAGGAATTATGAAAGACACATGCATGCATGAGAAAAACTAAGACTATAAACTAACACCTTTAATTAAGAAACATAAGTTTGGATTATGAGATTTTAAACATTAAAAATTTTTGTGATCAACCCAAGTATGAATGGTTGCAGTTAAATTTAAAAACAAAATATGATAATTAATATTATGAGAGTCAATATAATTAAATATGCATTTACGATTATATAGGTAAATGGTTGGGGGTGATCACCTTAAAATATACATATGAGTTCACAATAAATCATCGCCATAAGATATTGGAACTAATAAATTCAAATCACATTTTTATGATGATCCTAGAATAAAGTCTTTTGGGTTTACAACTTAACTGAGATCAAATAAACTAAGTTAATGAAAAGCCGTTAGGTTTAAAAGTAGACATATAAGGACACTTGAGTTAAATGAAAAGAGAATACTTATGAATATGAAACATACTATAATCACAGATTGTTGAAATTCTTCGGCTTACGTACGCGAGCGCGCATATTACAAGGACACAGAATCTAAGGACTCAGGTGAGTTCTCATAACCTCCCTTTCTTTATTTAGTTTTGTTTTAAAACTCGGAGGTGAAGCATGTATACCAAATTCAAATATTATTTTGATAACACAAGGATAATACCTGTTTATCAATATGATATTCACATTTTAGAATTATCATTACTTATGGATTATCACTTATTATCATATATCCGTGTAAATATTGTCATTGACTTCGGTCAATAACAAAGATTACATGTATTGCCACTTAGATTATCACAAACTCCAAGAATCATTGCTTTTAACTTCGGTTAATTGCTTTGAAATCATGTATTGTCACGTGGATTGTTTGCACTCCGTGAATCATAGCCTTTAACTTCGGTTAATTGCTTTGACTTCATGTATAGTCACGTGGTTAGCTACCACTCCATGGATCATGTTTTTAACTTATGTTAATTACATATTGACCATGTATAGTCACAGATATTATTTGAGATCACTGATGTTGAGATTGGTTGTATGGTTATGTGAATGATTATCTATGATTGACTATGACTTAATTGATATGTGGTTAAGTGTTGATTGAATGTTTGATTTGTTGAATTGGTGGATGTGTGTTGGATTATCTCATACAGGTACTCTTGTGGATCTTCTCGGATAAACTATAAGTTTTTATACTTATTTTATCTAAACTTTTTATAAAACCCTTTTTCAAACACAAACTTTTATACTCATTTTATAAAACACTTTTAAGTATAAAAACTTATGATTACTCACCAACTACTTCGTAGTTGACACTTGATTTCTTACATATTTCAGGTGATGAAGCTAGGTAGGTTGAAGAGGATGAAATCTCACTTTTGGACATCATCATATAGGATCTTGGACTTAGCTAAAATTAACTAAAATTCTGGCGATTAGAGTTTAGTTAGTTTAGCTAATTCTTTTGTGTAATTGATGTATTTAATTCATGATGAACATGATTTTTGTGTAATTACTTTGGTTGATTGAATGATATATGATGATTTGATTTAGATGCCCACAAGCTTTTGAACAATCTACACATCCCTCGTGGCATTCCGACGTTTCCGCCATCGGTCGGGGTGTTACAAGGGGGACCACGATGGTTTGGCTGGTGATGGTGAGGGTGGCGGGGGTGAGGGGGCGGGGGTGATGAGGAGGGTGGGGGGAGGCCAGAGGCGCTCACTACGTCCCGCAGCATCTGCAGCGAAGATACCATACGGTGAGGCTTCCAGCACGCCTCGAGACAATATTGCAGGATCTTTTTGCACGATCCAGGGAGCACGATTAGATACTCCAGAATCTTTCTACACGATCCAGGGAGCACGATCAGATCCTGGCTCGACAGAGCGATATGCTGCGCTGGATGATCGATCGCGAGATCGAGAGGTCCAGGCAGGCTGGTATCAAGCCTCATCCCCTTCCGCCATCACCTCCCCGACAGGATCCGTAGTTTATTTGTTTTCCTCGTACTGTATAGACACTGCTTATGTATATATTGTGATTTGTTTTGATTGTTTGTTTATCTTTTTAATTTGTATATAAATTGTATTTGTTTTATTGGTTGTTAATTTTTGCAAAACAACAATAATATTAAAGTAATGAAATTAATACTAAAAGAATTTGTATTTGGAAACTTATTTAAGTATAAGTTGTATTTCTATAAAATTATATGGTTAATTAGTGTGTCCGGTTGAACCGTCTGGTTCAACCGGTTAAACCATTTTTGAATCAAATCCAGTGCACATAAAAATACCGGTTTTTAAAACATTGATTAACATGTCATATGTCATCATAAAACTTTATTTATTAAAATATATAGATATAGATTTAACACACCTTATAATACTTATTGTTAATAAGAAAAAAAACGATTTAAAATAAATGTGCTTAGCAATTTTTTTAACTACGAGATTCTAGACTAATATTCTGTTTATTATACGGGTTAAATAAATAAATATTAAATACTTATTAATTAATATTTTAAAGATATTAAACAAGTATTTTTATATATTATATTATTATATCTATATACATTTACCAAAACTAATCATTAGCTATGAATAGTAATATTACTTTTTTATTAATTTTGTTTCTAAATAAATGTTTGTTAGGAGAAATGTAATCATTTGATATCTAGATCAAATTGACAAGACATGGCATCATAAATCTCCTCCTCTTCGTTGCTCTAGGTTCGATTCCCTGAACCCCCTTTTATTTTATTTTATTTGTTTCCTGCATAATATAATAATATGTATATATGTGTTTCAACAGAATACTTGGGTTATCATGATGGTTAAGGTTTTTGGGTTATATCATTCTTATTATTTTTTTCCTAACAATACTATCAGAAGCTAATATTAATATTTAAATATCAATATTAAGATAATAAGTAAATATTATTAATAATCAAATAATGATATTATTCTTTGAGAGTAACGATCGATTTATTGTTTTTAGATAAAATACAGTCATTACAGCTAACTTTTTTGGTATACATTTTGATGTTCGTGATCATGTTACCGATGTTGTGCTTATATTTGGGTTCGTATTCATTGTGATCAACCCTTGCAGCCTTGCTTAATAATTAAAAATGTAAAATTTTTTTACTGTATGGTTTTATTAATCGTACTTAATTCAATGGGATTATTTGATCTGAAAGGGAACCTTCTATTGTTAACGCAAAAATCGTGATGGAATACCCGCAGCAACGCGCGGGAAATCCCTAGTTAAAATTATTTATAAGCAATTACTTTAGTTAATAAAACAATAATTTTATTTTTTAACTTCGGACTTTTAAAAAGTTTGTTTTTTAAACATTTAATTTTGGAAAAAACGTTTTTAAATTTCATATATATATAAACTAGGCTATTAGCCCCTGTATTACACGGATTGCATATAAAATATTTAATAGTTTGTAATAAAAATTTGAAATTATAAAACAATATGTTCATTTAAAGCTATAGAATTAATACATAACCTTCTATACAGGGGTGTGCATGGTTCGGTTCGGTGCGGTTATGGCCATTTCCATAACCAAAACCGCTACTTCGGTTAATTGTAAATCCTTAACCATAACCATAACCATTTGATCGGTTAACCACTAATCGGTTAACCACCGGTTACGGTTCGGTTTCGGTTAAATTCGGTTAATTATTGACTTGTTGAAAAACTAAGAAAAACTTGAAATATGCTTGTGAATTATAGATATTTTAATGATGAAAATCTTAGTGAAGCTTGTAAAATTTTGTAATGCCTAAGCATGTGTGAACAAAAAGTAAAAACCACGTGAACTTTGATTTGTTTTCTAATATATTTAGTCTCATATATGATTCATAATATTTTGATATAGTAAAAAATGAGGATTCACCTTCTATACTTGATTTACATCATAACTTCTTAAAAACATACAAATATTAAAAAACAAATATACATTATTCGGTTCGGTTCGGTTAAAGTCGGTTAATGACTAGCCTTAACCATAACCATAACCGCATGGTTCGGTTAATGGCTTTGCTTAACCATAACCGTCGGTTAAAGTCGGTTTCGGTTAAATCGGTTATGGTTCGGTGCGGTTATCGGTTATTTTTCGGTTATGGTTATATTATGCTCACCCCTACTTCTATATTGTAAGAATTGAGATATTTAAACTAATTGTTGTTAAAAACTTCAGTTAGTATTACAAAAAAAACTAATTGTTATAAATCAAGTGGATAAGTATCATTTCTATAGTTTTTAAAGTTAAAAAATTCAATTTAAATATCGTTAGACATAAAGGACAAAAGTGTCATTTTTATTATAATTTTAATAAGTTTTTGCTTCTGTAATTTATTTAATACTTGTTTATATAATTAATTTTTTTAACAAAAATTCTGTTGCTTAAAAACTCTGGTTGATAATTTATTTCATTAAAAGTTTGGTTTTCAAGGAAACTTGGTTTTATAAAACTTGTATTTTTTAGAAAACCAATTAAAATATTTTCTTATTTTTACACGTTTTGATATTTAGAAATTATTATATATTATAAACTTAAAAGTGTGTTTTTTTAATAAAAAGAGTTTATTCTTAATTAAATAAATAACTATTTTTAATATAAAAAATATAAATAACACAAACGGATGGGCAAACCGAGCGAACAAATCAAACACTAGAAGACATGCTCAGAAGCTGTGTAATTGATTTTGGAGGTAGCTGGGGTATTCATCTTTCACTAGTCGAATTCTCATACAATAACAGCGACCATACTAGTATTCAATATGCTCCATTCGAAACACTTTATGGACGCAAATGTAGATCTCCTATTTGTTGGTCGGAGGTAGGTGAAAGTCAAACCATAGGCCCATAATTCATTCAAGTGCCCACTCGTGGTGTCAGTCCACGTGGGTGTGACGTGGCCAGAATCACAGCTTAAGGTCATATAGAACACCTCTATATGCGTTTCAAATACGATGTTTGACATAAAAGTTAACAAAATAGTTTGTAGCGGAAAATTATAAGTTTACATATGCAGCGGAAATATAATTGTTTAACATATGCAGCGGAAATATAAGTGTCAGACACTAAATTGTTTCAACACAGAACATAAATTATAAATGTTTGATCAAAGCGACACGACATAACAAATGCAGTACCTATGCTCGTGCCCTTAAGTGCGTTTCCTGAATCCATAAGCAGCTAGTTACATGAGAATACAAGTTTAAGAAAAAGTGTCAACACAATGGTTGGTGAGTTCACAGGTTTTGATATATACATATAGTAATGAAAAACATGTGTCATGCTGTTTATCATAATGTTAAGGAAGTACATGGTGGCCAATGCAATCATAGTTTTGATGGAGCTTTAAGTGCATTGGGTTGGATAGTTGATAAATACTACCTATGGGTGGTGGATGTCTTTTAGCTTCATGATTTGGTTTTGTTTTGTTCTGATTAGGGCCTGCGTGCCTATGTTTAGGTGATTTTGTTTTATGTCGGTTCCCCCCTCTATGTTAAAATGCACTGGAGGGGGGGATGCGATTTGTTTGTAACATCATTTATATTTTAATAAAATTTGCCAGGGCTTGCCCTTTTTCAAAAAAAAAAAGTGTCAGTGCGTCACTACCGAACTAGACTTGTTTGTCCTTGCCTCCGCTATGTCTCATAATTACATAGCAAGTAGGTCAGAGTTTCACGGGTTATGGCCTCCAGTCAAAATTGTGCCCCGTGGGGTTAGTCACACCCAAACGGATCCATTCAAACCTACCACGTTGTTCGTACATTAACGGTAAGACTTTGTGAAGGCTTGTTACGAGTTCAACACTAATGTTTGTCTAATAAACCAGCATACACATAAAAATGTTTGTACAGTAATAATGTTTGACTCAATTCAACTAGTATTCTCCCCCTATTTGAAAAGTTTGAAAAGAGTGAAGAGGAGCCGTAAACTCACCTTAGTGAAAGTAAGAGAATGCAAGCGTAAGCTCCTGCTTGATGATGTGTCGGTCACCGGCTACCTATATCGTATACCATACGTGAGTCTGTGTAAGTGACTGTGCTCGTGTTTGTGCTCAACAATCCTCGGTTGTTCATGTTTGTCCGTGTCGGTCCACATTGACCGTGTTTGACCATGTTTGACCAAGTTTGACCGTGTCAAGTCAACAACCCGTTGGTGAACCGTGTGTCGGTTGTGAATCGTGTAACATTCGTGTTAGTGCTCGTTGTGTGCAAAACGTGCAAGTTGCGTCTATGGACAACTTACTATTTATAGTAAGTTTCCATTTATGGCAAGTTTCATAACACTTAGCGATTTTAAAGTTCTAGCATGCTCGTTAACTCATACGTGATCATGTTAACATATAGCACATTGTCATACGAAATCATATAAGTCACGTTTGCATACAAAAGTTTCCTAAAAAAAAGAAAGTTTCAAAACCTAGCTTGTGCGATATCGGAAACCATCTAATTTAAAATACAATCATCATATCAAAGCGTATTAAGTCACTTAGCAAACTCAAAACATACAAAACATTCATAAATTGATATTTCTAGAAATAAAGTTACTCTAAATAGTAACTACGACTATTTTGCCTAAATGATCATCCTAAACACTTCTAATCCATTTTTATATCACAAATCAACATAATATGCCATTTACTATCATCTAAACATGCTCATATAGTCAAAATCACCATTTATCAATATTTACTTTATAAAAGTTACTATATATAGTAGCTTTGCTAAAAATGATCATAATCAACATCAAAGTCACATTCCAAGCATCAATATCATCCTAATAACATTCTAATAGCAAATCCATATACATGCAAGTTATCAATATCCTCCATTTCATCAAAATGTAACTACAAAGTTACTATAATTAGAAAGTTCATCCAAGACCCATAGTTTACTCATTCTATCAAGATTAAATCATGCAATATACTTCCAATATCATCTACCAACACATCGAAATATACAAAACCATCCCATAACTCATGGATCATACATGCATGTGAGTTTTACACTTGGTCATGACCAAATCATGCCTTACACATATACATCACATTATAGATCATCATAGATCATCATCTAAACATCTTAGATCATCAAGAAACATATTAAAATCAACAAACCCAGATCAAAATCCCGTGCATGTGCACTATATGTGCTTGCATGTGTGTTTCATGCATTACATGTATGTGTAGAAGTGAGAAAAGTGCATTTTAGCCATGAGAGTTGTAAGAACTACCTTCTAAAGCTTCCTAGTATTGAGATGGTGATTGAATCGAGTTGGGAAGGCTCCTAGATGCTCCTGGACTATCACACCCCCAAATTCCCACTCGTGGTGTCAGTCCACGTGGGTGTGACGTGGCCAGAATCACAGCTCAAGGTTATATAGAACACCTCTATATGCGTTTACCAAAATACATTGTTCGACATACACTTAGTAAAACAGTTTGCAGCGGAATATTAAATCATATTGCAGCGGAAATACTTCAAGTTAAATACATGCAGCGGAAAATAATTGTTTGAACAGCGGAATCTAAATTGTTAGACAAAACATTGTTTAATACATAAACCAAATGAAATTGTTTTCAAAAGATAAACAGAAATGCAAGATGATCCTAATGCTCGTCCCTTAAGTGTGCATTCCTGAGTATCCATAACCCTGTCAGTTACCTGAGAATACAAGTTGAAAAAAAGAAAGTGTCAACACAATGGTTGGTGAGTTCACATGTTTTGATAGATACATATAATAATAAAACGTGTATCATGCAGTTTATCATATGTTAGTACCGAGCCCTAGGCTCCAAGTGTCAGTGCGTCACTACCGAACTAGACTTGTTTGTCATTGCCTCCACTGTGTCTCGTGCACACAGTAAGTTAGGTCAGAATTTCACGGGTTATGACACTCAGTCAATATTGTACCCCGTGGGGTTAGTCACACCTAAACGGATCCATTCAAATCTACCACGTTGTTCGTACATTAACGGTAAGACTTTGTGAGGGCTTGTTACGAGTTCAACACTTAATGTTTGTCCAATAAACCAGCATACACATAAAGATGTTTGTACAGTAGTAATGTTTGACTCGATGCAACTAGTATTCTCCCCCTATTTGAAAAGTTTGAAAAGAGTTAAAGAGGGGTCGTAAACTCACCTTAGTGATCGTGTGTTAAAGCAAGCGTAAGCAACTGCGTAGACTGCGTTCCGGTCACCGGCAACCTATATCGTATACCGTACGTGAGTTTGTGTAAGTGACCGTGCTAGTGATTGTGTTAGTGCTAGTGGTTGTACTCAACAACCCTCGGTTGTTCCTGTTTGTCCGTGTTGGTCCATAATGACCGTGTTTGCTCGTGTCAGTCCATATTGACCGTGTTTGACTGTGCTGGTCCATAATGACCGTGTTTGATTGTGTTGCTCCAATGTTGACCGTGTCAATTCAACGACCCGTTGGTGAACCGTGTGTCGGTTGTGAATCGTGTAGCAATCGTGTAAGTGCTTGTCGTGTGCAAAACGCGCAAGTTGCGTCTATGGACAACTTACTATATATAGTAAGTTTCCATTTGTGGAAAGTTTCACAAAGCATATTGATTTTAAAGTTCTAGCATGCTCGTTAGTCCTACGTGATCATGTTAACACATAGTACATTATCATACGGAATCGAATAAGCCACTTATGTCATGTTTTCACATAAAAGTTTCCTAAAATGGAAAGTTTCCATTTCTAGCATACGCGGTATCGAAAACCATCTAACTTAGCATTCATTCATCATGTTAAAACATAATAAATCACTTAGCATTTTCAAATCATACAACATGTTCATAAATTGATAGTTTGCAAAATAAAGTTACTATAAATAGTAACTATGGCAATTTACATACAAATGATTATCCTAAACCATTCTAATCCATTTTCATGCCATAAATCCTCATAATAAAATATGTAACATCATTTAATCATGTTCAAATAACCAAAATCATCCTTTAACAACATCTCAACTATAAAAGTTACTAAATATAGTAACTATGCCAAATATGGTCATAATCAAGTCTCAAATCAAATTCTAAACATTCATATAATCCTAATTTCATTCTAATAGCAAATATATACTCATGCATGTTCATATTTCATCCCATAGTAACAATATGTAACTAAAAAGTTACTAAAAATAGCAAGGTCATAACTATTCACATTTTTACCCATTTTAACATCATCACATCATGTAGCAACCTAGATTATACTTGCATGTGGGTTTCTTGCCCATTCATGACCAAATCAAGTGATTTACACATACACATCTTCATAGCTCATCATAAATCATCATATATATCACACCCCCAAATTCCCACTCGTGGTGTCAGTCCACGTGGGTGTGACATGGCCAGAATCACAGCTCAAGGTCATATAGAACGCATCTATATGAGTTTTCAAAATACAGAGTTTATCATAAAAGTTCAACACAATAGTTTGCAGCGGAAATATAAGTAGTTTCATAATGCAGCGGAAAATAAAATGTTAAACAAATGCAGCGGAATCAGAAATTGTCAGACACTACGATGTTTGATAAAAAATACATATTCAAAATAAACAGTGTTTGAATGAAAACATAGATAAATGCATGTGGGTCCTATGCTCGATCCCCTACGTGCATTCCTGGCTTCCATAGCCTGCTAATTACCTGAGAATACAAGTTAGAAAAAAAAGTGTCAACACAATGGTTGGTGAGTTCACAGGTTTTGATAGATACATATAGTAATAAAAGTGTGTCATGTTGTTTATCATATGTTAGTACCGAGCCCTAGGCTCCAAGTTTCAGTGCGTCACTACCGAACTAGACTTGTTTGTCCTTGCCTCCACTGTGTCTTGTACACACAGTAAGTTAGGTCAAGTTTGCACGGGTTATGACATCCAGTCAACATGGTGCCCCGTGGGGTTAGTCATTCCCTAATGGAACCATTCAAACCTACCATGTTGTTCGTACATTAACGGTAAGACTTTGTGAGGGCTTGTTACGAGTTCAACACTTAATGCTTTGTCTAATAAACCAGCATACACAAAAATGTTTGTACAGTAATAAATGTTTGACTCGATGTAACTAGTATTCTCCCCCTATTTAAAAGCGTTTAAAAGAGTAAAGAGGGGCCGTAAACTCACCTTAGTGATCGTAAATTAAAACAAGCGTAAGCTCCTGCTCGAAAAGCGTGTCGGTCACCGGTAACCTAGACCGTGCTAGTGTCCATGTTAGTGCTCGTGTTCGTGCCCAACAACCATCGGTTGTTCATGTTTGCCCGTGTCGGTCCATAATGACCGTGTTAGCTCGTGTTGGTCCACATTGACCGTGTTTGACTGTGTTGGTCATAATGACCGTGTTTGGCTAGAGTTGACCAAAGTTGACCGTGTCAAGTCAACGACCCGTTGGTGAACCGTGTGATAGTTGTGAATCGTGTAGCAATCGTGTAAGTGCTCGTCGTGTGCAAAACGCGTAAATCGCGTCTATGGACAACTTACTATTTATAGTAAGTTTCCATTTTTGGAAAGTTCACAAAGCATAACGGTTTTAGAGTTCTAGCATGCTCATTTGTCCTACGTGATCATGTTAACACATGGCACATCATCATACGGATTCACATAAGTCGTTTATAACATGTTAGCACATAAAAGTTTCCTAAAATGGAAAGTTTCCATTTTTAGCATACGTGATATCGGAAACCATCTAACTTAGCATCTAATCATCATATCATATCATAATAACTCACTTAGCATGCTCAAATCACACAAATTGTTCCTAAGTCGGTTTTTATAAAAATAAAGTTACTAAAAATAGTAACTTTGTAGTTTTAGCATAAAATGACCATCTAAGCATTCCTAAACCATCCTTATGTCACAAATCATCATAATAGCCAATCTAACATCATTTAAACATGCCAACATAATCCCAAATCATCATTTATCAACATTTCATCAATAAAAGTTACTAAATATAGTAACTACGTCAAAATGACTATAACCAACATCTAAATCATATTCTAATCATCAATATCATTCTAAATACATTAAAACAACATATCTAGATACATGCATGCTTATCATCTTAACCAAATCACCATTTTGTAAATAAAAGTTACTAAAAAAAATAGTCATCAATAAACCATTTTAACATCGTCTAGACATGTAATCATCATCCAATATCATCAAGATGCATATTTAAACACTGAAAATCATCCCACATGCCATGGATCATACATGCATGTGGGTTTTTTTTACTTGACAATGACCAAATCATGCATTCTAATGACACACACCATCATGGATCGTCACAAAACTAAATCTAAACATCATAGATCATCAACAAACACCTTAAAATCAACAAACCCAGATTCACAAGAGTGTACATTCGTGCATGCAACGTCAAATGGGTTGCATGTGCAATCTAATGCTTGCATGTGTGTGTAATAGTGATTTTAAGCTACAAGAAGTGTTGTACTACCTTCTATAGCTTCAAGATCCTGAGATAATAATGAGAACAGCTCCTAAACCTCCTGGTTCGTTGGTTTGGTCAAGAGCAAGAAGGTGGTGATGAAGGTTGAGGATCTAGAGCAAGCTCCTTCAAAGTTCCCAAGCTTCAAGAGGTGCAACAATGGCTTCTAATGGCTTCCAGAGGTGAGTTGCAGGTGAATTGGGGAAGAAGAAGTCGAATGATGGCTGATGAAGTCGGGGAAAGTGTGTAGAGTAGGATAGAAATGATTTTCTTGGATAAATAAAGATTTTTGCGTGCTACACTGCCAGGCGTATCGCCTGACGATAGAGAGTGTGGCTCCGTCGTTACGCGCGGGTGCAACGGATGAGGCGCCATCTTCCTCATCCGCGCGCATCGCCAGAGATGGGAGCTTCGGGTCAGGCGTACCGCCTGGCCCACATGTCAGGCCCAATATGCCTATTTTGTTGTTCTGGGCCCATTCTCGCCCGTTTCTCGATTGTAGAACATTGTTCGAGCTTCATTTGGTCTCGTTTGAACTTCCAAGTTCAATGTGTGAGTGTCTCGTGAAGTTTCGAGTGTTGTGCTACACAATGTGCTTGACGTTCACCAACGTTCGTGATTTTTGACACGTGTGTGTGGTTTCTGATAATCCCTTGGATTATCATGTTGTGCATCAATGTTCGTACTGTCGTGCCACATGTCACACTAAATTGAGCTAATTCTAGTGCCACGTGTACATAAAGCATTTAAATAAACATTTAAATAAATAACATGCTGACCTGAAAATTACGGGGTGTCACAATATAACATTATCAAATCATCATAGATCATCATTCATCACACTAAAATCATCAAACCCAGATCTAGAATTCGTGCATGTGGGTCTAGTGAGCTTGCATGTGGGTTTTACCCATTGCATGTGTGTGTAAGTGTATTTTTATGCTACAAGGAGTGACAAACTACCTTCCCAAGCTTCAAAGATCCTAAAATGGTGACTTCAACAGCTCCTGGAGCTTCTGGTTCGTGGGGTTGGTCAAGAACAAGAAGGTGGTGGTGGTGGATGATGATCTAGAGGTCTTCCTTCAAGGTCACCAAGCTTCACAATAGTCTCCAATGGCTTCCAATGGTGAAGAAAGGCTGAGGCAGAGCCTCTGGAACGGATATGGTCGAATGGTGGCGTGTGTGGTCGAGTAAAATGATTAAACGGAGTAGACTAGGCATAATGGTCTTGGTTTTATAAAGATTTGGCGTCTGGATGTCGTCGCGTACCGCGGAGAGGAGCCAAAAAGATGCTTCGCGACACGCGAAGGAATTCGGGATTCAATTCCCCCGCCCACCTGTCGTGTATCGTGATAGAGCCTCTTGTTGGGCCATCGTGTACCGCTATGGGTCCCTGAAGAGCCCAATAAGCCTAGTTTAATGGGTTTGATCCGTTTGTCGCCGTTTTCACGTCTACGAACTATCGTTTGGCCTCGTTTGAACATCCAAGTTCAATGTGTGAGTGTTTCGTGAGGTTTTGAGTGTTGTGATACACAATGTACTTGACGTTCACCAACGTTCGTGTTTTTTGACACGTGTGTGTTGTTTCTCGAGAATTCCTCGAATTATCTAGTTGTGTGTCAGTGTTCGTACCGTCGTGCCACGTGTCACACCAAATTAAAATAGTTCTAGTGCCACGTGTACAAATAGCATTTAAATAAGCATTTAAATAAACAAATTGCTGACCTGGATTTTACGGGGTGTCACATTGACAGCAGGTTCCTTAGCAACAAGGAAGGTGGTGATGAAGGGTGATGCCTTAGAGGTCTTCCTTCAATGTTTTCAAGCTTCAAAGGGGCCTTCAATGGCTTCCAAGGCTGTTACAGGGGTCTGTAGGAAGAAGAAGGTTGAGATATTTCGTGTGAAGCCGGAGAAATGATGTTAAACTGTAGCATAGGCATGATTGTCTTGGTTATATAAAGATTTTGTCGATTGGGCAGTGTCGCGTACCGCTGAGAGGGTCCAAGAACCTCTCAGCGTACCGCGATGGATTTCGGGATTCAAATCCTCCCGCTTTCCTTCGCGTACCGCCATGGAACTTCTTGAGGGCCATCATGTACCGCGATGGGTCCCTGAAGAGCCCAATAGGCCCAATTTCATGGTTTGATCCGTTCGTCGTCGTTTTCACGCTTACAAACTATCGTTTGGCCTCGTTCGAAATTCCAAGTTCAATGTTTGAGCGTTTCGCGAGGTTTCGAGTGTTTTGTTACACGCTGTGATAAACGTTCACCAACGTTCGTGTTTTCTTAGACACGTGTGTGCGTGTTGCGATAATTCATTGAATTATCGTGTTTGTGTCAGTGTTCGTACCGTCATGCCACGTGACACACTAAATTAAACTAATTCTAGTGCCACACGTACAAAAATCATTTAAATAAGCATTTAAATAAAATAGAAGCTGGCCTGGAATTTACGGGGTGTCACAAGAACGAATTAAAGCTCCTCGCGATCGTTAAAAGAGTTATGTTGATAATCGTCGTAGACCTCTAGAATTTCAAATAGGTGACCGAGTAATGTTGAAAGTTTCACCTTGGAAGGGCATTTTCAGATTTGGAAAGCAAGGTAAACTCTCACCAAGATGTAGGATCATTCAAAATTTTGGAACAAATTGGAACTGTAGCCTACAGACTTGAATTACCTCCTGAACTCAGTAACATTCATGATGTTTTTCACGTATCAAATATGAAGAAATGCCTAACTAATGAATCGTTGATTGTACCTCTTGAAGAAACTCAAATCGATGACAAACTTCAATTCACTAAAGAACCGGTAGAGGTGATGCATCGAGAATTTAAAGTGTTAAAACGAAGTAGCGTTTCAATCGTTAAAGTTTGATGGAACTCACAACGTGGACCTGAATATAAATGGGAATGAGAGGATCGTATGAAGGAAAAATATCCACATTTTTTTCTCATAAACGATTGTTACCTGATAAGTCTTCATTAAATTTCGGGATGAAATTTCTTTGACAGGAGGAGACTGTGACAGTTATGTTTGATGATTACGTCATTATCGATTGAAAGCACATATTTTCGTGCTTGAAATCCACATTGAATTAGAAATTGTGATTGTTACGAGTTGAAAGTATGCGAGAAATCGTGAACGTGGGTGAAAACCATGCGCGAAACGGAGTTTCGGATTCTCCGGGAGTCTTCGCGGTACGCCAAAGCTCAATTGAGCATCCTTGGCGGCACGCGAGGAGTCCAAAATATTTTTGGACTCAGGATTTCTTCGCGGTACGCCAAGGAAAAATTATGCCCCTTGGCGGTACACGGTGAGTATGGCGGTTTGAAAAGTCAGATTTCTATATCAGAATGCATGCAGAAGAGTTTCTATACTCTTCCTCTCGAATGTACACTCATATCAGGCGAAGAAACTCGAATTCCCAGCATCAAATCTCTGTTTCGAAGCCATCTAAACCCACAGATCGCACCAGGGAACGAATCTACAAGTCCTGATCATCATTTCTGTCAGAGAAATCCGTCCAATTAGGTAACGATTCGTTTCGTCCTACTAGTTTGATAATGGTTTGATTAGATCTTGTTTTTGAATGTAATGCAATAGTTAGGGTTGTTGATTATTGCCTAGATGATGGCTAGGAATGGTCATAAACGAAGAACTTGATGTGTTAACGGTTAAGTTCTTGTTTTGATCCATTATAATGCCCGGTTATCATGAAACTATATCTATGATTATAATGGTTTAAACCATTTGATTGTTACAATGTATGTGATTATTTTGATCAATCTTTGAAATTCAAGGTTAAATCCAAGCGTTTCAAATTAATCATAATCATTAAGATAATCATTGGAATAACTATCTGATGTTTATGATAACAGTTAGATTAGTACATTAAATATGGTTATTAAACCAATTCCAATGTCACATTATGATGTTTCATGATATCTGGGTAATCAATAACAAGAATTGACCATTCCTAAACCATAAATCCATCTAGAAACTGTTTCAGTAATATAATCAACAACAATACCTAATTGGTTAATCTGAGAACATTCTAATTAATCAAATATGCCATCAACTTTGTATTAGGAACCTGAATCAGTATAGGTTCCTACATTATCATACATTGTATGATATGACATTAAATCAACTAATTAAACATATGATATCGGTTTCATGACTTTCAATGCAATGTCCTTGACATTGAACGTTCAGAAAGATCTAATCAGTAAGTTAAAACACAAATAACTTATTAAACGTAAACTAATGTAGAATTTAGCTATTATCACGAGTCTGCGAGTGATTTCATGTAAGATTTCATGTGAAACTATTTCTGAACATATATATGATATGTATCATTGTAATATGTGTGATTTCATGTGAACTCTTGACGAACTTGTAAGATTTTATGGGATTTTGCCTGTAACTCTCTATCAAAGTAACAAAAAGTCCTCATCTCTCGAAACTGTATCTAGTAAACCCATGTGGGGCCGAACAGGAAACATTGATAGTACTATTGGCTGACAACCAATTTACCGGGAGCTTGCAACTCCCCTTGGCGTAAATGTTTGTTACCTGTATCCAAAACACTCTCTCAATGTTAGTGATAGACATTAAGATAATGAGGCATCAAGATGTTTACCGACAGATAGTATCTTCATAAAACGTATAATTTTCCGAAAGGAACTAGATATGGTCACATGGTTATCTTGAACACAGTATATCAAAAACTTGTATAGCATATCATATTGTTTAACTTAAACATTACGAACTTACCAGCTTTGTGCTGACCTTTTCAAACTCAAATCTTTTGAAGGTAGACAGTGATCATCGGCGAGAGTACACGTTTAAACACTTGTAATTAAATAATTTGGTTATGTAAGAAGCTTAGTTTATAAACTGTAATTTTGGTTATGATGACGAAACCCTTGTATTATATTATCAAGTCATCTCGAGGCTTCAAACGCATCCAAGTGGTATTAATCTGTGTGTTGTGATACCGGATCAAGTAAGTTACACCCCATCTCTGAGACATAACTGCTATGCTTCCGCGACCTTCTCAAAGTATTCAGTGACATCATTAACAGGTGACGAGAGATGAGGGTGTGACAATTAAGAAAGTTGGTTATATATATGTAAACTTATCTCTATATATAAATATAACCAATTTTCATAATTGTTTCAATTAAGGTGCTGAAACATTTTTTGTCCTGATTAGGTCATTTAACTTATTAATAGGGTTTTAATCATATGTAAATAGGTTTTTTAGTCTACTTATCCAATAAAAGAAAAAAAAAGTAAGAAAACAAAGTGCTACCAAATAATAAAATGAGTCCTTAAATAGTAAAGAGTAATTATAGTTTGACATCTAAAATGTTAAAAAAGTTAAGAATGATAATTTAGGTATACATATTATTGTTTGTACAGTATTCCTTTTTTTTATTTTTTTTACTTGTTTTTTTTTTATAAATTTTTATTTTTTATACTGGATTTTTTGTTTATTATGATAGATTTATATTTTTTATTGTGTTTTGAATTTTTGAACTAAATTTTTGTTTTTTGTAATAGATTTTGTTTTTTTACTGAATTTTGTTTCTTACTATAATTTTGTTTTTATGTTTTTAGTATGTTTTATGTCTAATATTTATTGATTTCTGCTTGTTGTAGACAAACATATCTTTATATATAAATGAAATATAGATTAATATAATTATATATCGGAAGTCGGTAGTAGTTTATTTTGGATGACGTTCTTATGATTAAAACGGAGCTAGCTAGATGCTGCTTGATAAATAAAAAAAAAATTAAAAAGACAAAAGAGAAGCAAACCCTGGAGAGACAGGTACAACGCAGCCCGTGTTTTTCGTACCGTCTTGTCATCGTTGACTATTATTTTTTTTGACGGTAATTTGGATAACTGACGGGTTATATACTCACTTGATCATATTCACACTAAATAAGAGGAAACATATCATAAGTGAGAGAAAACTCTCTAGTCAAACATAAAACCCTTATGTTATTCATGTCAGAACTTGAATATGTGACATCATCAATACTAAAGAAACATTGTAGCTGTTCTAAACCACTTGAGCTGAGTATTATTTTTTATTTACAAAAACTTTATAATATTCATAAAACATCCCTGAAGTTTTTGTCGTTTGCTAAACCCAAACTAAACATATTAGTGCTATTACTATAAGGAAATAGTGTTTTTGTCCCTCGTGATTCCATTGCCTAACGCTAAAAATTTAACAGCATTTAATTTTATTTCATTTAAAAAAAGTCACTTCAAAATAAGAAATATGATGGACTTCAATCTCCCCAAAAGAGTCTGCCAAAGGACTTAAGCTAAATGTTACATGGTTAAGGATGACAACGAACAATATTGATTAGAATTGTTAACAAAATGTACTACACTAAAGAATTGTATTAGTTATGTGTTGTTACTTCATTTGTTATGTTGTGTTTGTTTTACAAAAGAGAAACATCTTAATTAAAGCTTTAACAGTATAACATAACAAATGAAAACTTTGAGATGAATTATGTATGTATGTATGTATGTACGTACGTACGTACATGTATACATATAAGTATCTATACTACTATATAATACATATTAGAAGAAGAACAACAACAAGAACACGTATCCAGTGTAATCCCACTATGTGGGGTCTGGGGGGAGAGATGAAGACATACTTTACCCATACCTCAATGTGATAAAGAGTCTGCTTCTTGAGAGACCTCCCACTCAAAAAAAATTAATTAATTAATTTATTTATTTATTTTATTATTATTATTATTATTATTATTATTATTATTATTATATATGACTTATTATTGTTATTAAGTCCTTTTTTTTGGAATAATAACAAGAAGAACAAAATATCAATTTGCTTAAATCTTTAAAAATTAAGAGTTTTACAACTCTTATAACATATCGTACGACTTTTTAAATCTAATCAAAATGTTTCTTTCTTTCACTTTATCCTATATTGATAGCTTTTAATAATTGAAGTGAGATAAAATGATAATACAAGAAATCTCTCAAAACAAATAAATCACTTCTTGACATTTTTGATACATTTGGTATTTTATGTTAGGAGTTAACGTTATTTTTAATTAACTACCAAGTTAAAAAAAATTTGTTTTTGTTATGGTTACGACTCAAGAACGAACAATGCAAACATTTATAATCATCCAACTTAAGTGTTATATTTCCCGCTGCATCGTGCGGGTACTATACTAATATGTATATTTATATGTATATCAAGGTCGTCTCAAGTTTTGGTTGTAAATAAAAATTATCCTCATGTTTGAGACAAAAAAAATATAGATTATCATAAAGGAGAAAACTACATGAATTACGAATATTAAAACAACAATAGTTTTTGTCCCATTAAAATTCGTTACAACTAAAAAACGATTTACCATAAAAATTTGAGGTTTTTTAATTTTTATCTCATTAAAATCCGTTACAACTAAAATAGAGAGACAGATCGAGTGCTGGCCTTGATGTGTATGTGTGTTTGTGTGTGTATGTATAATCTATAAATCAAATAACGCAAAGATAAAGGATTGCAACTAGTGATTAGAGACGTGCAGTAAATTGGAGGGGTCTATCCGAGTTACATGTAACACAGGATTCATATCAAGTTAAATTAAATACCGGAGGATCTAAGTTGGATTTACTCATTTTTGTGTAAGCACCATCTACAAGGCTCACAACCTATGACTATCCATTAAAATTATATATATGTATGTGAGAGGATCATATAGTCACTTTTTCTTATTGCGATAACTCGTATAACTCTAACATGATCAATCTAATTTTTTGTTTTCTTTTTTTAAGTATCATTATTACATATATACAACACTTTTTTAAATCTTAAATGCATATGAATTTACGTAAACACATAAAATAAAAAAGTATTATATATGTGTAATATTGATAGTCAAAAAATAAAAACAAAGATTTGGATTCATGTTGTCGGAATAAAGGAGGGTTTTTTAGAGTGTGATACTTGTCAATCTTTTATTAAATCTGATTTTTTATATTAAGTCAATGGACTAAAATACTCTTTTGTATTATAAAAATATTTAGTAGCACTTGACATCATCTTATTAAATATTGAATTTTCGGACCATTGTATTTGAGTTAACGAGTTAACACAATAATATATATATATATATAGGGAAATGATAAAAATATAACCCACTAAATATGCAATAACCAGAAATAACCCATCAATATCAAGTCAAATCTTGGATTTTTTCTTTAACATCATTGTAAACAAATTTAGAACACTTTCTTATTTTATGAGCTTGCGTAAATTCATCACCTTTTGAGAGTTAACATCGTTGTAAGTTTTTTAACTTACAGCACTGTAAGTGTTTTTGACCCAAAACTTACAACGATGTTAACTCTCAAACGATGATTAATTTATGCAATCTCATAAAATAAGAAAGTGTTCTAAATATGTTTACAATGATGTTAACAAAAAAAATCCAAGATTTGGCTTGATATTAACAGGCTGTTTCGAGTTAATGCAATAAAAAAGGGTTATTTTATTTCCATCCTCTATATATATATATATAGGGAGATGATCGAATGTTAACCCATGTTTATTGCGTTAACCGAATAACTATATCTTATTACTTTGGGTAAAGTAAATCTAAAGGTGTAGGTTTTTTCTTTTTTTAATTAATGTAGGGTCCACTTACATTAATAAAAAAATAAGAAAAAATCTACACCTTTAGATTTACTTTAATGTGAGCCCTAAAGTAATAAGATGTAATTATTCGGTTATTGCAATAAGAAATGGTTAACATTCAAACCATCTTCTATACACACACAAACTTCTAATGATATAACAACCTGGTCCTTATCCGTACATCTCTCCCTCCCTTTAAATTTCACTATAATCTCTCCATTTTGGTCTCATTTCACACAAAATCAAAGGTCAAAATCACACCTTCGTCTCTCTCTCTCTTCATATCTCTCTCACACACAAAGAGAAATTGTATATCAACACATGATGATGGTTAATGATGATCATGGAATGATTAAGGTTGACTTTAAAAAGTCAAAAAGGAAACATTTTGGAAGCACTAATTCACAAAAAGGAGATATTGTAATGCATGAAGTTGTGGATTTGAGTAAAATGTGCTTAGATGCTCTTCCTTTAACTTCTAATATCAATTTAGGGATTATTTATAAACTAGACATTTCCAACAACAATATCCAGGTACCCTTCGATCTTTCGTTTGTTCCTCCACAGTATTTGCATATCAATTTATTTATAAATTTATGATATTATTGGTTTTTGTTGTTTATTCGACACATAAAATTGTTATATATACGCATGGGGTTTCAAAAAATCGTCGTGCTTTATTGATATACGTTTAATTTATGCTCAGACTTTTATTTTTTAGAATAAAAAATAGGTGGAGAAGTGCAAGGAATCAATTAAATTTATTATATAAATTGACGAAAATATATGGTTGTAATTTTAATATCTTTAATATAGGCATTTATCTAAATGCATATACATGTGGTTGTTTGTGTATGCACATACATTATTTGCATATATATACATAGTTTTTAATTTTAAAAAAAATTGACAAGAGGGGTGACAAAAATAAAAGAAATGACAAAAAAAAGATGGAATAAATCATATACATATATACATACACATACACGTATGCACATATGCATACACACACAAATATATACATATGTACATATAGGGTTCAGTTCAAATACAAATGGGTCTTTTCATACGAAATGTATATAGTCTGCTTGATTTCATCATATAAGCCTTAATTATTCTTGTACAGATAACTTATCTACGTGATAACTACATGCTTGTTTGACTCTAGCATGATAAAATCACAAGTCGTATACTTCACATAAAAAAGGGGCTTGTATTTTAAACTTTCAATACATATATATCCATACATACATATATATGTATCTATAATTCTATATATACCTATATATAAAGTGTTGGTTTTAGGGAAGAGTTGCTAATTTGTAATAAATTTACAATATTATCTATCTTTTTCCGTATACATGTTGATATAAATAAATGAAACCAAGAAGTTAACAATATTATCCATCTTTTTCCGTATACATGTTGATATAAATAAATGAAACCAAGAAGTTGACTTTTTATAACATTTTTGTAATTTAGTAATTATTTTTAAAATAGTGGATGGTGCATTAATTACAGGTAATCCCAGAGTCATTAACAGCAAGACTACTGAATGTAGGCGTGTTGGATATACATTCAAACCAACTCAAAACACTTCCAAATTCAATTGGTTGTTTGTCAAAACTCAAGACCCTCAACATTTCAGGAAATCATCTTCAGTCCCTCCCAAAAACCATTGAAACTTGCAGGTCAATGAGGAAAAACTTTTCTTAATTTCCTTTTAATTTTACAATATTAAATTCATTTATATAGTTGTGAAATTTTTTTTTTTTAATTTGTAGAGTCCTAGAAGACTTAAATGCAAATTTCAACCAGCTGACAAAGTTACCGGACACTATTGGTTTTGAACTCATCAATCTAAAGAAACTGTCTGTTAACTCAAACAAACTGTCATTCCTACCATCATCCACCTCCCACTTAACCAATCTCCGCCACCTTGACGCGCGCCTCAACCATCTTGGCTCGCTCCCTGATGACCTTGAAAACCTAATCAACCTTGAGATCCTTAATATTAGCCAAAACTTTAGGTATCTTGAAACTTTACCATACTCCATAGGTGTCCTTTTCTCTCTTGTTGAATTGGATGCAAGTTACAACAATATCAAAGCATTGCCCGACTCGATGGGTTGCCTAAGGAGACTCAGAAAGCTTAATATAGAAGGAAACCCGCTAATGTCTCCACCACCAGAGGTCGTGGAGCTCGGGTTACATGTAATAAAAGAGTATTTGAGTGAGAAGATGAACGGGGCACATCAAAACTCTTCAAAGAAGAGGTCTTGGATCGGGAGACTTACGAAATATGGCACATTTGGTGGAAACCGCGTTGTGCAAGAAGAAAGAGAAGGGTATTTGATGTCTAGTAACCGGACTTTCGATGGACTTGCTTCACCTATGAACATGGGCATGTTCTCGCCTAGACGAATCTTCTCTCCAAGAAAGTATTTTACTATGAAATTGTGAGCTTCAAGTCTTTGCATTTTGATACTCAATGTTGCTGTAAAATGTGTTTATTGTTGCAAGTAAGCCTTGTTTTTGAGTGATGAAGGAATGTAACATTTACATTTGTAACTATTAATGAATTTGAGAAGCATTTTTCTACCTTTCTTTTAATATCTTGTATTTTTAAAGCATGTATATCCAGGGTGTTAAGATTCATCTTAGTTATTTAATAAAGTCAAGTATAAACAACAACAACAACCTTACCCAGAATATTCTCACTTTTCAGTAGGGACTGGGGGAAAGGATAGATACAAACCGTCCTATCCCAATTGGGATAGAGAGACTGCTTCGAAAGAGTCCCCGGCTCAAAGTTATCGTTTGAAGTTTATCATCCCAATGATTTTAACATTATTTTCACAAATAATTAAAATAACATTAAAATTAGTACACTTTTACTTTTGCTCCTTAAAGGTCCACACATATATACATTATATGCGTTAACCACAAATGGGGCGTGTAATAAAGCCAAGTATATAAAGTTTAATTTGAAATTTTGATCTTTATTTTCTCTTGGGCTTGATTACAAATTTGTTGAACCGGATTTTATGGTTATACCGTATAACAACCACTCTAGGAGTGCAAGTGAACTTGATATTAATGCATGAATACAAGGGCAAATTATGAAAATTTACAATTTGACATATAGTTTTTTACTAAACTAGACATTAATTTGTAGCGGGCGACAATATATACATTACTACAATAACTCATCAAGTATCTCTTTGTCGCCTAATTAAGCTGACTCACCATGTAAAAAACGTGTGGGTCATTGTGTCTTCGAACAGAAACATGACATGTGTAACTTAGACGTTGTCAAATGGATCACAGGCTATGCAATGTTAACTAATCCGTTGTGTTTTAAAGAATGACTGACTAAATGAGTTACGATTGACTAAATTTTCAGAACCTTAGCCTTCGGCATCTCTTTTAGTTGGGTTAAACTTTAGCCTTTAGCCTTCTAATGTTGCCGGCCATAACTCGTTTGATAGTCTAGTTTTACAAAGTTGGCTCTCCTTAACGGGGATCCGTTTAACTAGACGTTTGAAGTTACAAGTGGCACATTCCTATTGGCAGACACAAAGGCCCACATGTTTTTCATGTTTGATTTGCACAACTATCCATGCTGGCTTAGCCAATGAATGAGTAACTAAGTTGGTGTGTTTTGAGTGATGATGTCTGTATTTTCATCGGCTAGTTTTATAAAATCAAAGTCCATTATATAATTTAATAATTTTCCCTTAATACCAACATGGGCTTGGCCTTCAAAGTAACCAAATCTTCAAATCTATTATTTTTTTGAAAAGAACGCCACCATTTATACAATTATACCTAGAGGTTGGCAAACCGGTTTCTTTTAAAACTGGTTCTGGAATCGGAACCGGTTCTGGTTTTGGTTCCGGTTTTTATCCGGTACTGATTCGGGTTTTGCCGGGTAAATGTGGACCCGTTCCGGTTCTGATTTCTTTAAGAATTTGGAACCACCTGTAACCACCGTTCGGGTAAAACCGGTTCCCGATTTTTTACCTACCTCTAATTATACCTATGCATTCTTTACTCCTCTTACATTACTTCTCAGTATGCGATCAAGAAAAAATTATCTGTTATATTTTGCATATTTCGATTCCGATTGACCCATTATATAATTCTTGTTTGATTGGATAATTTGTAATCTTAGTTGCATTTTTTTATGCTGGCAAGATTACTATTTGACTTTTTTTATATTTATCTTAGGTGAAAATGCGCAAAAAAAAAAAAACACAATTTTTCCTAAAAACATAAAAAAAAACAAAAAAAACAAAATTCATCATTAAAAACAAAAATTCTGTATAAAAAAAAGAAATGCAAAAAATTAAAAACATTAGTACAGGACAAGAAACGAATCTATTACAAAATAATTATGTTCATATTTGATCGTTCCAACGTACCCTATGTTTGATTACATAGTTTCAATTGATGTTCCTTATGATGATCTAAATAACAAACCAAAAATGATTATAATTACATAACACAAGACGTGTAACTCGTCACAATCACTTATTCGGTCACAACTGAACCAACAAAGAATGAGACCGATATCGTTCCAATGATAGGTTGGAACCGAACATTATGTGTCACCACGCCCCTTTACTTCTCATCAGGGGCGGCCCGGGGGAGGGGCAAACCCGACCTCCGTCCCGGGCCCAATTTTTTGAGGGGCACATTTTTATATATGTATTTATGTATATATTAGGTTATAAACCCGAGTATTACACGGGTTTGAGTAACAAATAACTCAGTTAAATATATTTATGGGCCCATTTCATTTCTCAAAAGCCATTTATCCTAACCGGCTCCATGGACGCTCACGTTCAAGAAGAAATTGAAATTCAAAATCCCAAGAAATTGGGCCCATGGATTTACAATTTACTGATTATTGAATGACTGATTTAGGTAAAATACGGAAGTTAATCCCGAACATATTAATTAAGACATTTCGTTTAGGTTTCGGGGCGTTGCCCCGAACCCCACAAGGGGGCGCTGCCCCCTTGACCCCCGCCACCAGGGGCTCTGCCCCTTGGACCCCGCCAGGGGCGCTGCCCCTAGGACCCCGCAAGGGGGCGCGGCCCCCTTGACCCCCGCTTGGTCAAGAGCTTTGAATGCGTTAGGGGCCTTTTTTCCCCGACTCGTCCTGGGCACCCAATTTCTCAGGGCCGCCCCTGCTTCTCATGTCGCCATCAAATTCTGTAAGGAATGTTTTAAGTGACTTACATGCTCCTTAGACTATCCACAGTGGTCACCCAACTGAAATCCTTTTCTACTGAAATTTTCTGTCACATCATCACCCCACTAAAACCTTAATACCCCATAGTGGTCACCTTACTGAAAATCATTCCCCACTATAACTTCAAATGGTCTCTTTTTCAAATGTTGCATCAATCACGAATGAGGGGAGGAGCGGGGAGCGGGGGCCGCTGGGTGCGAGAAATGGAGGCCGCCGGTGAGGGGGCGGTGTGCCTGCTGAACCCCGCCAAAGGGTTGCATCCCGCTGGAGGTGCGGGACTTCCGCTGCACACGGTCTTATATACTTGTTCGTGTAATTAATAGAATCAACTTTTTGGAAACTTTTGTGTGTGTGGTCTCAGCAAAAACTAATCGAGAGATCATTATATGATAGGGTGTTTTCTTGTAATCGAATTTATGTGGTAAATAGAAATGAGAAATCAGTGATGACTGATTATGTTTGTTTTGCTTTTTTTTTTTAATTTAGTTTTGTTTAATTTAATTATCTTTTATTTAGCTACTAATTTGTTATTTGTGATTGTCAAGTCAAATCTTCACAATTGGTAATACAGCCACATTAAATATTGATTTACCAATTGATTCACGATGTTTGTGTTGATGGTTTCATTTGAAGATAGAATTGGATATAAGCTCGCTAGCAATTTTTAATATTACACTTGTTTCTTTCATGAAAGTTTATTTTTATTAAAAGTAACCAATATAAATAACCCAATAAATATGTAAAAATACATATAGTGTATTTGAGTTATATATGCCAACAAGCCGACCCAACGAGGCTCGAGCCACTTGACTTGTTTACAAAAGAAGCCGGCTTGAATCAGACAAAGGGGAAAGTGTATCCATCCCAACTCACTTCAATATGATTTACCATCTAATTAAAGTTTGTCGTATCATTTAAGTCCACTTTAACCCGCCAGACGTGCCCTGTTCAACTCGAACCCATTACTCCACCTATTTAATATATATTAAAATGTCAAATAGTGATTAAATGGTGAAGTAAAAGTCAACATTTCATCCAAGTTCACATGAGGGCTGGTGAGCTCATTATCAAATCATAACATTAAACCCACATCATTTGAGGTAATGTGCTCTTAAGCCTGAATACTATATCTAAAACACCCAGGTGATCCTAAGACATACACCTAGGTATCTCATATAAATTCTAATGTACATGTGCGCTATGGTTAAGCCAAGTGCATGGAAATATAAATAAATTATAAAATAAATAAATAAATAAATAAAAAAGAATTTTGTTTTGACGGTTGACTTTTGGTTATTAAAAGAGAGAGAGGTTAGATTCAGGCGTAACAAGCCGCCCTTGTTGAAACTTTTTTTTCGGATACAATCTTGTCTATCTTACTTAACTAATAATTAGAGGTTTTGTAACGACACTTGGCACATTTTTAGAGCATCTTGATGTTTTTTTCTTGTCTCTCTCTCCTATAAATATATCATATATTAAATATTAAATATACTTTTCACACATTTTTAAATTAAAAATAAGACCTTTTTAATGCATTAAAATAATTTTAATGCATTAAAATAATTTTAATGCATTAAAAATATTTTAATATTAAAAAAACACTATTTTTAAAAAACCAAGTTATTATAAAATATAGAATTTTTAAAAATAAATTTACAAAACGAAATATTTAAAGAAACAAATTTTGAAGCTATTAGGGTCATTTTTTTAATACAAAATTTGAACCTATTAGGGCATGTATAAAATGAAAACTCACTTCAGTTGAAAAAACCTCAAAAAACCCTACGTAACAAAGTTTTTATTTTGAAATTTTTTTATAATTTTGTAACATTATTAAGGTCATTTTTATCAAAAAATATAAAAAAAGCGCCGACACAATTTTTTTTAAAAAAATTAATAAAACAAAAATGTAACACTGACGTAACCCCTTCTTTCAGTACTGTACATCGATGTTACGTCTGTGTTACATCGTTTTTTTATTAATTTTTTTACAAAAAAACTACGTGTCGTTTTTTTTTATATATAAAAATGACCCTAATGATGTAACCTAACTGTAAAAAGAATGAGAAAAAAAAATTAATGGTTTTTTTCATTGTTTTCAAAGTTTTCTCAACTCAACTAGGTTTTCAAAATAACCCTCTCTATATATATATATAGAGCATGGAATTTTACATAACTCACTTTTAAAGCGATAACTCTAAATAACCCGTCAAGATCAAGCCAAATTTTTGATTTTTTTAACATCATTGTAAACACATTTATAACACTTTCTTAGTTTATAATTTTGCATAAATTCATCACCGTTTGAGAGTTAACGTCTTTGTAAATTTTTAAAATTTTACACTTACAGCACTGTAACCAAAACTTGTTAATATAACCAAAACTTACAATGCTATTAAATCTTAAACGGTGATAAATTTAGACATACGCATAAAAGAAGAAAGTATTGTTTATATGTAATAATGATATTTAAAAAAAGAAAACAAAGACTTGTATTGTTCTTGGCGGAGTTATACGGATTAATAAAATGAAAACTTTATTTTAGTGAGAAACCCTTGAAAACTCATGTAAAACAAACGTATTTTTTTGAAATTTTTTTTAAAGGTTTGGAACATTATTGGGCACATTTTTATAAAAAAAATCAAAAAAAAGCTGAAGAAATATTTTATAAAATTTTTTTACGTTGTAAAATATATGTAACACTGCGTCAGATCTGACAGTATTTTTTTACGTTTTTACGTATGTTTTACAATTTTTTATTAGTTTTGTTACATATGTTTTACATGAGGTTTTCTGGTTTTCACAATAATAAGTGGTTTTCAAATTATCCATATTATATATATATATATATATATATATGGAAGGGATCATATAATAACCCACCTTAATTGAGGTAATCCATTAACCCTGGCAAAAAACGCTCAAATCATAAAACAAAAAATTTCATGGTATTTTTTATACAAAAATAGGGGGCTTCTTTTTTAAGTTTTTGCTAATTCACAAACGTTTAGAAGTTAAACGAAGTGTAAGTTTGCCACTTGGATAGAGCAAATAATAACCCATGGATAGAGCAATAACCCATTAACTCAAATCTAATAGCTAATCAAAAAGTTGAGTGTATAGGATTGTGCCACGTGTCATGTTACATATTTAAATACAGAAGGGTATGTTAGTCATTTGCACCATTTTAAAAATCTGGAATTAATTTGGTGGTGTCATGTGTCACCTTCTAATGTATTATAATATATCTACTTTTTTATTTAAAGTTTACCCCCTCTTTTTTTATAGATCCATAACTTTTTTATCATATAATATTTTTATAAAAATTGCACCATTTTACTCGTCTTATTTTTCTCTTTAATTCCGTTATAGTCTTGACTAGGTTTTTTTGTAATTTTTTTCGAATGTTTGTATTTACAACAATGTAATAAATATTAACATTACACATTATTTGTAACGAATTGTAACTAATTTTGGTTTACATTTTCGTAAATTAAATACTGGTTACGTTTAGGGTGTAAACGAGCCGATCAAATCCCAAGCTCATTAAGGCTTGAGCTCAGCTCATTTAAACAAAATAACTCGTTAACACCCCTAGTTATGTTGTATCATTTATTTATTTACAGTGATGTAACAAATATGGTTACATTGTATCAATTATTTAATTACACTGATGTAACAAATATGTTAGGCTCACTTTAACTTACATCGTAAACGTAGTTCATTTTTAATTTACAACAACGTAAACCAAAATTCGTTACAATTCGTTGCAAACAATGTGTTATGTTTATACTTGTTACATTGATGTAAATACGAATATCCGGAAAAAAATAAAAAAAAACTAGTCAAGAATATACCGTAATTATTGAGCTCGGGATCGGCTTGGCTCGTTTACATTCCTAAACGTAATTCCTATTTAATCTACAACAATGTAAACCTAAATTCGTTACAACTTGTTACATTGGTGTAAATACTAACATAAAAAAAACAAAAAAAAAACTAGTCAAGACTATAACGGAATTAAAAAGAAAAATAAAACGAGTAAAATGGTGCAATTTTTATAAAGAAATATTATAGGATAAAAAAGTTATGAATACATAAAAAAAGAGGGGGTAAACTTTAAATAAAAAAGTAAATGTATTATAATATATTAGAAGATGACGCATTACACCACCAAATTCATTCTATCTTTTTAATATTGTGCAAATGATTAAAATACTCTTTCTTTATTTAAATAAGAAAGACGACACATGTCACAATCATATACACCCAACTTTTTGATTAGCCATTGGATTTGAGTTAATGGGTTATTACTCTATCAATGGGTTATCATTTGAATACTTCCATATATATATATATATATAGGATTGTGATCTAATTATTACCCCCTTATGACAATAACTCATTAACTCTAATTACCCAATCAAAATTAAACACATAGATTTATATTATTAATTCTAATGAGGGCATATTAGTAATTTAGTTTATGTACTAACTTATTCCCTCTTTTTTTATACATCCATAACTTTTTTATACTATAATATTTTTTTATAAAAATTGAACCATTTTACTCGTCTTGTTTTTATCTTTAATTCAATTATAGTCTTGACTAGGTTTTTTTATTTTTTTTTCGGATGTTCGTATTTACACCAATGTAACAAGTATAAAAATAACAAATTATTTGTAACGAGTTGTAACGAATTTGGGTTTACATTGTTGTAGAATAAATAGGGGTTACGTTTAAGAGTGTAAACCAGCCAAGCCTATCCCGAGGTCGTTAATTACGTTATATTCTTGACTAGGTTTTTTTATTTTTTCCGGATGCTCCAAAATTCGTTATATTTACAAGATTGTAAATACATTTTAATACTTTAAAAAATACTATAACATTTTGTTGATAAAAACCAAAATTCGTCATTTTAATACATCTTAATACTTTTAAAAAAATATATCTACAAGATTGTAAATACATTTTAATACTTTAAAAAAATACTATAACATTTTGATGATAAAAACCAAAATTCGTTACATCTACAAGATTGAAAATACATTTTAATACTTTAAAAATTATATCTACAAGATTGTAAACACATTTTAATACTTTAAAAACCAAAATTCGTTACAAAATCAAGAATATAACGTAATTAACGAGCATCCGGAAAATATAAAAAAATCTAGTCAAGAATATAACATAATTAACGAGCTCGGGATCGGCTTGGCTCGTTTACACTCTTAAACGTAACCCCTATTTATTCTACAACAATATAAACCCAAATTCGTTAAAACTCGTTACAAATAATTTGTTATTTTTATACTTTTTACATTGGTGTAAATACGAACATCCGAAAAAAAATAAAAAACCTAGTCAAGACTATAACGGAATTAAAGAGAAAAACAAGACGAGTAAAATGGTGCAATTTTTATAAAAAAATATTATAGTATATAAAAGTTATGGATGTATAAAAAAAGATGAGGTAACTTTAATAATACAGCAAATTACATTAATACCCTTATTCCCTTTTCTTTCAAATCAAATATATTATTTTATTATAATTTAATATGAACCATTATATTAGAATCTTAAAATTTGATCTTCAAATATGGTGAGGTTATTGGGTTATTGCTTAATCCTAAGGTTATGAATAGATCACTTTCCTATATGGCCGAATCTTTGATTTTTTTTTATGGTCTTTATTATACGTATGTTGGGGGTTTCTTTTTTGTGTTTTGGCGAATTCGCAAGGTGAAACGAATTTGCATCGGCGTAAATTCGATTTGCATTTCGCAACATTTAGAAAAGTGCAAAACTTTTACACCGATGCAAATTCGATCTGCCTTGCGAATTAGCCAAAACACAAAAAAGAAACCCCCCTAAATATGTATAATAAAGACCATGAAAAAAAATCAAAGATTCGGTCATTTTTTGCAAGGTTATTTGGGTTACCACAATTAAACAGGGTTCTTATTTGAACCAAATTATATATATATATATATATATATATATATATTAAAATCCCGACCAACCCCTAAATTTGCATAATAAGATACATTTCAAAAAAATAAAACCTTATGGAAAACATATAAATGGAAAACATCTTTATATCTGTTGTATTTTCATTATACTTTTATATATAAATTTTGTTTGAATGCCTTTTTTTAACATGACCTGACCCGATTCGACCAAACTCAAACTGAAAAGAAGAGAAAAAATTATTATATAACGATGATCAAACGACCTTACACAAAAAAATTTCTAAGACCGTCACTGTTTAGATTGAGTGGAGGGTTAATAAGAAAAATTTTGAATTGAGTAGAAAGAAAAAAAAAGGTTTTTTGCAAGTAGTTTCAATCTTTTTGTAATTATATATAAACACCGGTTATCGTAACCGCCTTGAAATTGAATCTGAGCAGTGTAAAATACCTGAGATTTGATCATGTTCGTTTAAATTAGACATTTACCTCCATTTTTAGTAGGTTACAAACAGTTGTCGTATAAGCTTCTACTCTACCACAAACCACTCTCCACTACCCCACTTTCCTCTCCTTTATAGTTAACAATGTGACTCCTTCCTAGGGCTGTAAACGAACCGAATGTTCAACGAACAGTTCGTGAACCGATCGATGGAAAGTTCCTTTATGTTCGTTCGTTTGTTTAGTTAAATGAACGAACATGAACAGAGATTGTGTTCGTTCATTTGTGTTCGTGAACGTTCGGTAACATGTTCGTTTATGTTCGGTTAAGTTCATTTATTATAATTATTCATTAAATGTGTTGTTTATTTTTAATTTTTAGTTTACTACCATAATACTTAAGTTATTTTTAGTTTAATACTATAATATCTGAATTTATATATTTATAAATGATTATCTCCATTACTTGAGATTAAAAATGTTGATTTTTATTGTTTAAATAATATGTGTTCGTTAGCGTTCGTGAACCGTTCATGAACAAGGTAAATTCCTTAATGAACGAACACGAACAAGAATTTTCGTTCGATAAGCGTTCGTGAACAAATTAAAAGTTAAACGAACGAACACGAACAAGGACTCGTTCGTGTTCGTTCGGTTCGTTTACAGCCCTACTCCTTCCCCTCCAAATTCTTCATGAACACCACCATCCAATCTCACCATCTAAATCACTTATCCACTTAATCTGCACCTACAAATCCTCCCTCAGCCATTGCAAACGCTTGGTTTGTGTTCAAATTTATAACACCGGTGAATTCCATCTCCAATGAAGTGTGGCTTTGCGCCGATCACTCGGTAGAAGTCGACGGGTATAGACACGTGACGTTCGTGGGAAGCTGATGTCGTCGAAGGGTAAGACGTGACAGAGGCGTCGATTAGGTTTGGTGTGTCAGCGTTGGTGGTTGTTGATAGGAACTGGAAGAGCCATTCACTCTCCCAACTCCCCTTTCGATCAACCGTTCTTCACAAAGTGTGCAAGATGTGTTTCTTGCACCTTCAATCGCTTTGTTTCTTCTTTATTTCACGAGGTTATGTTTTTGATGCCCTTTTCCCCTTTCGTCTTCTATTTACCAACAGGGGAGCCCTAATTATCGATCTTTTTTCTTTTTTTGCAGTTTTGGATTGAAAGTTTTGTGCAATGATCTCCATTGGGGCGTTTGTAATTTATTAATTTGGATTTCTTAGTTGACGGCAAGCAAATTTTGTTAGCACCATACAGAATGAACCCAAAATGAAACAACTCTAACATCTAGGTTTACATAGGAAATTAAGAATGCCTATTGCTACAACAATAAAAGATTAACTATGATGTTTTTGTGACAATATATAAATGGCAAATAATAATCTCTTGCTAATCTCTGACCTCTTATGAGTCTATTTACATTGTGAAAATATAGTTTTTGTATAATTATAATATTAACTTACCCGGACTAGGACGGGTATAAAACTAGTTCTTGGATGCTTGAAAGTATTTTTTATATCATGTAAGATACTTTCAAATCAAAATAGTTGGTACTCATGAAAATTCAATCAGATAAGACAGAGAAATATCAATAAAAAGCAAGAACAATTCTTTAATAAAAACATGTACTAGATATCTACTAAATTTCGTCATTATATAATAGAGGAATCAACACAACGAATTGTTACAACTGTTCATGAAATTAAAAGGTGTGACAATTGATGATAAGGTTGGGTGTAGTGGCTCATATGGGGTCTTGTTATAACAATAGAAATTCATTAATTTAACTTAGAGGTGGCCACCAAACCGGGTTTTTATATTGGAACCGGAACCGGTTCCGGTTCCAAACGGTTCCATTTTTGGTCAACAAAGTTAAGAACCGATTCCGGTTTTTGACCAGTTTCAACCGGTTTTTTGCCGGTTCCGGTTCCGGTTTGACCGGTGCAAAGGCGGAACCGGTTCTGGTTTTCCCGGTTCCAATTTCTCTGGAAACCCGGAACCGCCCCGTACCCACCGGTTCCGGTTTGGTTCCTCGGTTCCGGTTTCGGGAATGTTGGCCACCTCTAATTTAACTGCATTGGTATAACTGTATAACTGGATAATTTTCATGCCGTTTTTCGGCTGGATCCTCACGTGGGGTTATGCCTTAAGGCCCAAAGTTGTTACCAGGTAGACACTGCTATAGAGACCGGCAAACCGGTTCTTTTAGCCAGTTCCGGTCCGGTTTTTGACTGAGTTAGCCCGGGTTTTCGCCTGTTACGGTTCTGGTTTTGGCTGGTTCTAGTTCAGCTTTTGGTTGGATAAAGATGGAACTGGCTCCAGCTTTTCCGGTTCCTGTTACGATTTTTCTGTGAGCCCAAAACTGCATGTACCCACCGTTTAGGCAATGACTGGTTCCAGTTCCGGTTCGAGTTGTCAGTTCCGATTATGGTTTTTTTCCCGCCTCTACCCTACTATCAAAAGCTTAGCTCCCAAATCCCTAGTCTTTGAGAAATATATCAATATTTTTGTCACACACTATTTACATTATAATTACAATAAAAAAAGTTCTAGTTGAATAAAAAAAACTATGTCAAGCCAAGACTAACTTTAATCAGAGCTTAAAAAAAACTTGGAGGGGAACGACGAATTTTTAGGAAGAATAAAGAGGGTACCGAACAATTTTTAGGCTACATATTTTACTCAAAGGGTTGCAGCGAGATTCAACCAAAGACATGAGCAAATCTACTATTTGTCTAACATCACACTCATCGTTTACGACATGGTAGTCGTGGACTACCAGGGTATCTAATCTTGTTCATTCCCCATGCTTTCACCCCCTAGCGTCGGTACTTGATATGGACCTAGAGAGCTGCCCGCATTGTTCATAAATTTGCAGGTCTCCCGCCGCTCTTCGGGGATGCCCTCAACATCATAAAAGGTGCGTTAGACGCACGTGGTTCCAAGTTAATGCCAGATAAAAAAGATTTTGGTTGTAGTTTTCTGTGCAATAGAGGTTGTCTCTTGCCTATCCATGAATTCAAAGGTTGTTTTAGGCTAGCCTAGGGCTTGTCTAATTAGTTTAGACAAGTTTAAACCTTTTCAAATGATTTTTGCTCTAAATTTGCCCCTAAAATAACACCTGAATGCGATTCGCATAAGTGGCGAGGCGCCGCGCTACGTCTGAGCGCCAAAGGACACCCCTTTGAAAACTATGAGAGGAGTGGCACAAATCTCTAATCTAAGTGATTCAGGCAAAGGAGAGGGGGTTGCAACTTTCTAACTTTGCTGGGCTTTTTTTTTCTTTTTTTTTCCTAAAGATAAAAACAAGATTGCAATTTATCTAGAAAAACCAATAAAAAATAAACAAATATAAATAAATAAAAATTCAACGAAATTTTTTAATAAAGAGGCAAAAAATACGATGGCAATGAAGAAAACTAGTAGTAATGAAATTATACCAATTAATGATCCTGTTCGTTTCACAGCTCAACAATTTCAAGTGATCAACCAAATTATAAAACCAACTGTTCAAATTTCAAGAGCTAGCAGTCGAATTAATCTAACAGATAACACAAAGATTCTAAACTTTTTTTCAGATCTATAATCAACCTAGATAACCAGGAATCTTAATACGCAGAAAGAGCATACTCATAACATACGCAATAACCACGGATGAAATCCCAGCAGCTGCAAACGAGATCTTCACACTCTTGGCTCGATTTGGGGAGATCGCAAGATCCAAGAGAATGATCCCCAATCCGCCCAGAACAAACATGAATCCAGAAGAAAGACCTTCGATGATGTACTGGCCGTTCACTCGGCCAGACATGAAGACGACTGGGCGGACGGTGCCCGTGCGCGGATCTTGGGTGGATCCGATGCCGGGAGGCTCGACGATGACATCGTAGACGACGCCGGAGACCACCATGAAGTAGGTGAGGAGGATGAGGGAGAAGACGGTCATGGCGGAAGGGAGGGTTATGGTGGGGAGTTTCAGGCGGAGGCGCGGTGGCCGGAGGAAGGAGTACGGTAGGATGTTGAGAACGTGAAAGAGTGGATCCATGGCTGATGGTTTGGAATTTGGTGGGTAGGGTTTGGGAGCAGACGCTTTGTGGGTGTAAGAGAGGGGATGAAAATGATTGTGAGTGAGAGATCAAGGAAATGATGGCAGATAAAATGTTAAGGTTTGTTTTCGAGTTACTTTTGAAAATGAGAAATGTAATAAAATGAAAATAAAGTAGAAAATATTTATATTTAAGTTTTTTAATTAAAAAAAAAACGGTGTGACCATTGGGCTTATAACCTAATGATACTTCTTGACCACCAGTAATAGGAGGTCTTGGGTTCGAGTCTCGCTTAGAGCAAAAAAATGTTCTGGGAGAGCTAGGGGTTTTTTCAGTGTGAGTTTCCTCCTAGATGGTGTGACGGTTCCTCGATTCGGCACTCGACAACGTCCGGCTTTAAATGTTTTCAGGAGTTAGTAGCGGTCTATGGTCGCAGCGCGTGGGTTGTTGGTCCAAGGACTCGTTTAGCTGTTCAAAAAAAAAGGTGTGAAAGTAGAACGAAGATTATTAACCTGGCTTTTCTTTCAAAATGAAATAAACTAAAAGAAAATAGAGTTAAGTCCATAAATGGTTTCTATGATTAAGATTGTAGATTTTAACTTTAGAAATTACAAATTTAGTCGATTTTGATTTATTTTCTCATTTAATAACCCATAATTAAAACTTGGTAACTAACTATTTGCAACTTGACAATTTGAAACAGATTTTTCAAAACTTAAATATTATTTACGGGATGAAAACAGTAAAATTTATAATCAGTTTCTTTGTGAAAATGTATGTAGAACCAAAAAAAGATCGCATTTAAAATCAGATCAAGTTCTAATTATTCAAGTTGACTCTGTGATAATACGATCAACTAAGCCATATTTGGCTATTCCAAGGGCAACTGTACATGGACATTATGGGGAAATTCTTTACAACAGAGATACATTAGTTACATTTAAATATGAAAAATCAAAATCTGGTGATATAACGCAAGGTCTTCCAAAAGTAGAACATGTTTTAGAAATGTGTTCGATTGATTCAATATCGATGAATCTCGAAAAGAGGATTGAGGGTTGGAACAAATGTGTAACAAGAATTCATGGAATTCCTTGAGCATTCTTGATTGATGCTGAGCTAACTATAGTACAAAGTCGTAAAGTCGTATCTCTTTGGTTAATAAGGTCCAAAAGGTTTTATAGAGCCCAAGGGGTGCAGATACATAATAGGTATATAGAAATTATTGTATGTCAAATTACATCAAAAGTGTTGGTTTCAGAAGATGAAATGTCTAATATTTTTTCTCCCGGAGAACTAATTGGATTGTTGCGAACGGAACGAATGGAGCGCGCTTTGGAAAAAATATTTGTTACCAAGCCATCTTATTGGGAATAACAAGAGCATCCATGAATACTCAAAGTTTCATATCCGAAGCGAGTTTTCAAAAAACCGTTCGAGTTTTAGTAAAAGCAGCTCTCCTGACGCGTATTGATTGGTTGAAATGCCTAAAAGAAAACGTTGTTCTGGGTGGATGATACATGTTGGTAGTGACTTCAAAACACCTTCAAACGAACCTAACAACACTACCGTTCAACTCAAAAAAAAGAATCTATTAGAGGGGGAAATGAAAGATATTTTGTTCTACCATAGAAAATTATTTTTTTTCTTGTCTTTCAAAGAATTTCCATGATACACAAGAAAAATCATTTTTTAGGATTTAGTGATACCTAAGAGCATATTAACCCATTTTTTTTATCTATTACTTTTTTTTATCTTTTAAAAGGGTCTGTTGGTTTTAGGTGCAGTCATTTGATTTGGTAATAGTAATAAAAAAAATAACAAATTAGAAAAGAATAATGGCTTGGCTTGTGTATCAACACCAATTTGCGGTAGAAGAGAATGTTCCATAGAACAATTATTATTTCAGTGTACCTCTTCGCTATTTTTCAAAAGGAGAAGGCAATATGGGTAGAAATGACAAGAAGATATTGGAACATTAACTCAAAAGGGGAAGACAGTATTGAAGGAGGAGTTCGTTTTGGCCATGGTACTAGGAAATGGAATCCTAAAATGGCACCTTATATCTCTGCAAAACGTAAAGGTATTCATATTACAAATCTTACTAGATGTAACATCACTGTACTTCAGGTTGTCCGTACATATGTACGATTGTACTGTTACGACCTGATGTGTTAATTATTAATGATTATGAATTATTGACTATTATTAATGGTATTGGTATACATATTGAGAACATATTATTATTACACGCGTAAACCATGTGGAGTTTAGTTAAACACAACTAAACAGAACCAGAGAGTTTATCGCAGAAGAATTCACGAATTATGGATTTTGATTCGGAATGGAAAGGAATTAGGAGTTTTTATAGTTTGGTTGCTAAACATAGTCAAGGACACATGGTCATGGTTTATCGAAATAGCGGTAGGACGGTGTTGGGGAGGTTGCGATCTACCCCTGCATACGCCCTATACATATGCATATTTCGGTCTATCATGGATGTGTTAGTGATATGGTTTAGTGGGTTTTTGATTGGGATTTATAATATTAAAGTTAATAAAATAATGGAAGCATTATTAAAGATAATTACGCGATTGTGAGGTTACGATTATAAATTAAACGTGAATGTTATTTTAGAAATATTAACTTAATAATGTATTCGCGTGGGTGACGATTCACACGAATATAATTATTAGGAATAATATTCTGAAACGATATTCCATAAATCGTAAATCGAATCGAAATGCGATACGAGCGTTGTATTCGAAAAGGTGACGATCTTTACGAATACGTACGTAAGTAACGCGTTTCGACGAGATAACGAAATAATCTAACAATAATAAATTTATAAATGAGAATTTAAAACGTTTATTAGGAATCACAACCTAAGACGAAAACGAACGAATTATTTATTTAAATAATTAATTTAACGAAACTAAACGGAGACATTTTAATTAGACGATTTTATTTAAAAACCATTTTTATTAAAACGAAACTTATTCATTTAAATTTTTTATGTTTTAAATATATTTTACTAACAAAACCGGGCAATTAATTATTATTAACGCAAAATAAACGAGACCGAGCACGTGGTGACTACACGCGATAAAAGAAGGTAACTCTCCTTCTTCTTTCATTTTACACACACACTTTCTCTCGCTAAACATAAAATTCGTCCAAGCTTTCTTTCTCTAACTTCTCTCCACGATATCTCGCTCGTTTCTTAACGAAATCGCAAGATCTTGGTGCCTACGTGTTCGTGTGATCAAGGAGAACAAGAAGATACGAGGAAGACCAGCTGTTACTCACGATTTAAAGGTAAGAGGCCCGTTTTACTTTCGGTTTTAGATGAAAACCCTATTTCGAATATGAATACCATCTTTGTACATCATCTTTGGGTTATATGTGTAAATCGGATTAGTAGAAACCTAGAAAAGCCATGTCACACCCCGAGCCGGCGGGATAGGATCGGTTGTCCCGTCGGGCGGAAGGTTCCCGGGGCGTGATATCGTGAGTGATAATCGGATTGATCAGATTGTTATATTGCACATGATACATAAATGAGAAATGCTAAACATGATAGAATTACAAAGTTAAATTACATCAGTATTGTTTATAATTTAACAATGTAAATCTACTATTAACATCATAAGTTTTCTATCTTGTATGTACACAAGATATACAAAATGGTATGTGTATGATGTCTTCAAAAGTATGCAGGTCCAAAAATACTAAGTCTTCTAACTGAAGTCCTAGCCCAGAAGTAATGACTTCCTAATTGACCTGTTCGTCACCTGAGAAGTCATGCAAAAAGATCAAGTCAACACATGGTTGGTGAGTTCATATAGTTTTGTGAGTTGCAAATGTTTTGAAAACCTCTTTTGGTAAAGACCCTAACCTCATTAACTCCACATGTAATATCCATATCGGTATGCTTATATATAGGGAATCCTGAAAGGGTCAAGCCCAGACGCTATCCCACCACATACTAATACGCACATGACACTGTTGTTAATGATAATTAAGCATTTTTACCCTTAACATCATTCCACAAGTTCTTCTGTTATTGTCCCTGTGTTACAATCAATTGAAATCTATGTTGATTTCACAAGTCCATCACACAAAATGATCAACCACAGTAATTGTATAAACAGTTGTAAATGTTTAAGTAAGTAAATAAATAAACATTTAGTAAAATCTAAGTCCTAATGATTGGGGCCTATGGTCAACTCGAGTAGACTAGTCTGTCAATCAAGGTACTTAGTAGTAAAGGAGATCTGTAAAACTCATCAAACATGTGACCTATAATCAATCAGTCTAGCTAGGACATCTCTTGATATATAGGCTTTTATAGTTCTTTAGACCGTCCATAGTTCGTATAGTTCTTTAGTTCTTTGGCACATGTTATCTTTGAGCATTTCCCAGATGTTCCTCAAAATAGTTCTTTGTACTTAGTTCTTTGAAATAGACCGTTAGTTCTTTGACATCCACTCTTGAAATAGTTCTTTGAAAATAGATCGTTAGTTCTTTGACATCCACTCTTGAAATAGTTCTTTGAAAATAGATCGTTAGTTCTTTGAGAATAGACCGTTAGTTCTTTGAAATAGACCTTTGAAAATAGTTCTTTGTTGAGATCTTTAGTTCTTTGAAAATAGTTCTTTGATTTGAAACAATTTACCTAAACATGAGTCTAGGATAACATTTATACATGTAAACATAATAAAGCATTCAAGTAAACAATTTACATAAAGCAGTTTACGCATGCTTCTCAGCCCCGCGTTTTAAAACAAAATGTTGGAAAAAGGGGCAATGAACTCACCTTGTTGCTGTTGAGTTGACTTAGCTTAAACAAAAGACTGCACGCGCTCTGTATTGTAATTTGGTTTGTTTTCACGTTCCTGTATTGATTTCACGTTGTTAAGACTCGCAAGTATAAGTTTTGTAGGGAATTGTGTGTGGATATATGTGTTAGCCCTAAAGTTGGCTAACACGCGTAAGACTTGGTCATGATCCCTGTTCGGTCCCATATGTTTGATTCAAGTTAATGACCTTGTAAGTTATCATATTGTCATTAGTTATATGCCATTTGCTTTGATGAAAGACTTAGTGCTTAGTTTCCAACTCGTCTTTGTTGATTTTGTACGTTTTGAACATTTATCGCATAATTATTGATTAATTAAGCAAACATTCTTTTGGCATATCTTATTTTGATCTTATGAAATGTGGTGAACTCATGTGGGCTAAATCATGGCATATGGACCGAACATTGTGACCAAGTTACTTGTTGGGCCTTTATGTAGCAAGTTGGGCCTTGGGCCCAAATACATGGGCCTTGCATTTGAGGATGGTGAGGCTTATTTGAAAGTGTGGAACTATGATTTGAACTAATGGAATACAAAGGCCTTGCCAAAAGTTACAAAACTAGAGTTCAAGTGGCCTTTTGGGCCTTGTTTTGGGCCTCTAAGGACTTTATTGGGCCCAAGGTGGGCCTTGGTAATATTTGTTGGGCCTAGAGTCATATAAGGCTGTAGGAATTGAAATTGGTCCAAGAATGAGCTGTTGGCCAAGGTATTAGCAAAGTGGCTCCAAAATGAGGACATGAGCCTCAAAATAGGCCTTGAATTAGTTTTTTGTGGGCCTCGGGCTGATTTTGTTGGGCCCATTGAGATTTGTCTCAGGCCTTCACTAATATAACTCATAAGCCAAGTTGGGCCTTGCTAAATGGTGCTGAAACAATGATGGACCTAAAGATTGGACTGTTGGCCTTAAATGGTGGCCTTGGGCCAAAATCTGTGGGCCAAGGGATGATTTTACTGGGCCCCTTGAATCCCATCCAGGCCTGTAGTAAAATAGATCATGGGCCAACCTGGGCCTGGTTCATTTGGGCTGAAATCGATCGTGGGCCTATTTTGTCCAATAAACATGGGCCAAACAAGGTTTTTGAGGTTCTTTACTGGGCCTACTATAGGTTCTGGGCTGGAACAGTAGGGTTGGGCCGAGATATCATTGGACCTAGGTAGTATGAGGCTGGGCCCATCCTGGGCCAACCAGAACACCTTTGGGCTTGATGTTGGGCCTGTTGGCCAACTGTTTTGACCTTGGGGCCATCTGGTGTCCTTGGTGCTTTGGACAAAAAGAATGAAATGGCTATCAAAGAGGTCATAAGGACTGGATTTATCAAAAGAAAACTATGGGCCCACCTACGAGCGGTTTGGGCCAATCACAACCACATTGGGCCTGTTGTAAACGGCTTGGGCCCATTAGGGTTTATGTTTGATGCTTCTTGGCCGACTAGGGTTCCAGCCGTGTGGTTATCCATCCAAACAAAGTGGGTCTCGGTCACATGATGGATCTAGGCTCATGTGTAGTGGTGACCGAATGTGGCTCGAATGAGGAGGTGGCTCGAATGGCTTGGGCGAATGGGGCTAGCTCCGAAGGAAGTATGGCCGAATGAGGTGGCTTTGGCGCATGAGAGGTGGCCGAATGAAGTGGGGTGGTCGAATGAGCTGCTGGGCGAAGGAGGCCTTTCGGCCTTGGCCATTCGGGCTTCATTCGGTGGCCAGGGGGGTTCGAACCTGATGGTTGTTTCAGCCAAGGCTCTAGGTGATTTCGAAGGTAACAGTGGTTAAGGGTGGTTCTTGTGGTCGTGGGTTGGTAAAGGGAGGCTTAGAACCGAGTTAGAAGATGGTGGTTGAACAAGGGTGAGAAAACCCTATTTTCGTGACTCTTCACAGCATCATACCTCATTTTTCAGTGGTGATAAGCTTAGATCCACTGTACTTTCATGTAGAGGGCATCAAGAGCTACGTGTGGGCGAAAGAATCACTCGATTTCGTTAAGAAATGAGAAAGTTATGGTGATTTGAAGTTGGAGAAAACCCTAAAATGGGAAAACCGGGATTTTGGTTTGTGGAGAAGAAGATGAAGTGTGGAATGAAGGATTTTGACTCATTTAAGGGTATTTATACCCCGAGGGTGTTCGGGTTCATTTTCGTTGCTCGGTTCGCGTTTTCGTTACGTTTCCGGAAAATTACGCGTAATTTAAATGGATTTAAATAAAAAGAGTTTAAATTAATTATTTTGATGAGTTTCAAAATTGTAAAATGTTATTTATTTTATTTTATTAAATTACTTTCGTTCGTGTCGTGTTTTCGTTTTCGTTTCGTCAGATCGCGTCACCTTCGCGCGTAATTCGTTCGAATCGTCATCCGAACGAATACGACGATGGTTTTGCTTTCTGACTTTTGTTTTCTACTTTTCAGTCATCATTTCAGAACTCTAAACTCACAGATATGTTTGTGTGAATCGTCACCCACGCAAACACACTGTCAGTTCGTTATTCTGAAATAACACTGTAATTGTGTTTAGATTGTGTTTCCTCACTGTCGGACTCAACTAAACATCCTGTTTTCACATTGTTCTTGTACTGACTTGTCGGTCATCTGATTCCTGTCAATTGTGGACATCAGATCGCAACCGATTTGTTTCTGAGTATTGTTTGAGCATCGTTGTTTCTCGTGATTTGTTGTGTTAACTGTAATTAAGTTTTCACTTAAAAAATGTAACAAATGTTCCAAATGTACGTTGTACTTAATGTATTTAAGTTTATACGAAAATACGTACAACGATTTCTTGTATGTAAGATCCTGTTAATTCAAGTACTGTTTACAATCGTATAAGTACACATAGTTACTGTAGAAAGTACACGTACCGTACGGACTTGCCGGACGATCTGGTACTTGCTGTTACAAGCCATGAGCAAACCTGTGAAAGCTTAAGAGTTGATGGTAACAACGATGGACAGCCCATTACAGCAGGTTCACGTGGGTTGGAGCTGTTGATGGTGCAAGGTTCGTGGGGGTTGGTGGGTGCCGAACCTGTGAAACATATGGCCACACTCTGGCCGAACCTAGGTCAGCAAATCCCACCATCAGCCGAGCCCTTATCTGTCAACCGAACCCATGGCTCCAGTACCTAGCCGAACCTTGACCAAGAAGCTTTAGGTGGCGAACCTTTGTCCACAGAACCTCCATGTTGTAGCAAACCTGGTTGCCGAACCTACCTTCATCCGGATCACTTAGCCACGAACCAAAAGGGGTAGCCGAACCCATAACTGCCGAACCTTAAAGGGGTGAGAACCATGGGGCGGCGAACCTATGTGTAGGCTGAAACTAAGCTGACCAGCGAACCCATTTAGCTTGGCCGAACCTTGTGAAACCTAGACCACCTGGGAGGAACGAACCTTGCCGAACTTTTCCTTTCATGCTAGCCGAACCATGATCATCGATTCTGAATTGGGCCGAACCCTAGGGTGGGCCGAACCTAAGGGTTCTAGACCATAGGTTCGCTGGAACTTTTAGAGACAAAACCTAAGTGTTTTACAAACTATGATTTAGGATAATGATGAATGAAGAACACTTATAAACGCAAATATATATGGGACGTATCTATGCATGCATGGGCAACCTAAACTACCACCTTTTTCTCTTCTTAACTTAGGTTTTAAAAACTAGGAAAATTACATATATAGATTGAGCTTGTGGCGCAAAGAACTCAAGTATGAATTTGATTTAAATTATATTGAACTTTTTTTCTATAATTTAAGACATGGTGGTCATTTTGAGTGGACATGCATGTAATGATGGGTGTATAATTGAGAGTATCATATTGTAGTACACCTAGCTAAGAGGATAAACATAATGAATTACAACAAGTTAGCCATCAAGAATTAGTACAAGTAGCAAGTCTAAATGAAATTCTAATGATGGACACTTATACACTATTGGATGATTTCTTGCAACTTGGATAATAAACCTAAAGAATTCAAGCACTTAATAATTTAAGGGCATGCGAAACAAAACAAACTTAATGATGTTACATATGAATACTCATGAATACAAAACACATTATAATTACAGATTGTTGAGTTGATTTTGGGTTCTCTTACGTGAGCGCACTTCATACGAAAACACTGATTCTAAGGACTCAGGTGAGTTCTCATAACCTCCTTTTAAATCTTTCTGTTTTAAACTCGGAGGTGAAACATGTATACCAATTTAAATATTATTTTGATAACACAAGGATGACACCTGTTTATCATTATGATATTCATATTATGAAACTTACATTATTTATTGATTATCACGGATTATCTCTATTCCATGAATCGTTGTTGTTGACTTTGGTCATCCGCAATGATTGCATGTATTGCCACTTGGATTATCACAACTCCATGAGTCGTTACTGTTGACTTCAGTCATCGCAACGATCGCATGTATTGTCACGTGGTTACCACCACTCCATGAATCATTATCTTTAACTTCGGTTAATCACATTGAATCCATGTATGGTCACTTGTACTAATTGAGAATATTGATGGTTGAGATTGGTTGATTGAACATGAGATTGATTATCTATGAATTATTGATATATGTGATTATGTGTTTGGTTTATGTGTTTGGTTTATGTGATTGGATTATGTGTTTGGATGTTGTGTTGGATTATCTCGCACGTGCACATGTGGATTTTCTCGGGGAAATTATAAACTTTCATAAACCTATTTATAAACTATCATAAACTTTTTATAAACATTTTTAATACATAAAAACTTATGATTTCTCACCAACTACTCCGTAGTTGACACTTGATTTTCTACATGTTTCAGGAAATGAAGACAAGTAGGTTGAGGAGGATGATCTCTCATATTTTGGACAATCGTCACTTAGGTTCTTGGACTTAGCTAAATAACTGAAATTCTGAAGACTAGAATTTAGTTAGATAGCTAAATCTCTTTTGTATTTGATGTAACTAATTCATGATGAACATGATTTTTGTGTAATTAATTTGGTTGATTAAATGATATGTGACGATTTAAATTAGATGCCCACGAGCTTATGAACAATCTACACATCCCTCGTGGCATCCCGACGTTTCCGCCATCGATCGGGGTGTTACACTAGAACTGCTCGTTTTTTATCAGAAGCTTGTGATTTGGTTTTTGATGCAGCAAGTTGGGGAAAATAATTCTTAACTGATAAAAAAAATGAAATTTCTATATCGCTAGATTAATCGTTATATTCTATAATATTTAACAGTTATTTGAAATTATATATTCTATTGTTTAATATATTCATATTAATTATGCAACATACTACAACCCCAGGTGGCGAAGAGCCGACATTGAGGTGCCAAACCATCCCGTTGATGTGAGCTCTTGGGAAAGATTAGCCTGCTATCCCTAGAGTAACTTTCTGTCCAGGTGCAAGTAGTCAGCATCTTCATAGACATGTCTATTTCACTAAGCCTCTCTCTGATACAGTACCCAGATCGTTACGCCTTTCATACGGGTCCGAACTTACCCGACAAGGAATTTCGCTACCTTAGTGTGACAGTTGCATACGAGAATTACGTCATCAGTGACGTGAGCACATTTGATCGTTCTAGAAATCCATTTTTTTTTAATACTTGTAATTGATACAGAATGATAGTAGGTGAGAAATGATGAACGTGGGCGAAAACCGTGCTCAAAACGGAGTCCTGGATAGCCTGGAATCGAAAAATGAAGAAAAATTACTAAGTGTTGGTCGACTGGACCCATCGCGGTACGCGATGGAGGGATTGAGAATCCTCCGCGGTACGCGATGGTTGCAAAATATCTGAAATTCCCGAAAAGCTTCGCGGTACGCGAAGCCCCTTTTGGCTTCTGGTCGCGGTACGCGAAGCCCCTTTTGGCTTCTGGTCGCGGTACGCGAGGGATGTGGCGGTGCAATAATCTGATCTACTTCATCAGATTTCATGCAAGATGTAAACTTTATACATCTTCTTGCTTCTGCTTCATTTTCAGGCGACGAACAACCATAAAACACCACCAAAACTCACATCTGAAGCCACTAGAAGTCACCGATCGTACCAGGGATCGTCTCTACAAGTTCTGATCGTCATTTTACCCGCAAAACTCCGTCTGATTAGGTAATGATCCGTTTAAACCTTCTAGTTTGATTTTGATTGATTAGATCTTGATTTTGAACATAATGACATAGTTAGGATTGTTGATTATTGCCTAGATGATGGCTAGGATTGATTATAAACAAAGAACACGAAGTTCTAACGGTTAAATCCTTGTTTTGATCCGTTGTAATGCCCGATTTGCATGAAACCATATCCATGATTATAATGGTTTAATCCATTTGATTATAACAATGTAGGTGATTAGTTGGATTAATCCTTGAAATGCAAGGTTAAATCCAAGTGTTTCAAACTAATCACAATCATTAACATACTCATTAGAACGATTATCTGATGTTAATGATAACAGTCAGATTAGTATGTTAAACTTGGTTATTACACCTATTGTGATGCTACATTGTGATATTTCATGATAATTGGGTAATCAATAACAAGGATTGATCATTCCTAAGCCATTAAATTGTCTAGAAACGGTTACAGTATCATAATCAACAACATTAACTATTTGGTTAATCTGGGATTATTCTGATTAATCAAGAATGTCATCAACCTTGTATTAGGAATCTAATGCAATGTAGGTTCCTACATTATCATACATTGTATGATACAATACTAAATTAACCAATTAAACATTTAATAATGGTTTGATGACTTACTACGCAATGTCTTTGACATTGAATGTTCAGAAAGATCTAATCAGTAAAATAGAACATAAATAACTCATTAAATATAACTAATGCAGAATCATCTCTATACTACCAGTTTGGTGATATAGTTTGGTGATACTCTGCTATACCTATATATCATCAGGTGAGTTTCGTACAACCCCTTTTATTTTTTAATCTTTTATAAACATCGGGGAAACTCTGTAAACTGTTGTCTGAACATATGATATGCATCAATGATATCTGTGTGATTTCATGTGATTTTGTGGGATTTCATGGGATTTTGCCTGTAGACTGAACTCTATCATGGAACTGAAAGTCCTCATTTCTGAACTGTATCTAGTGAACCCATGTGTGGCCGAACAGAAAACATTGATAGTACTATTGGTTGACACCCCATTCGCTGGGAGGATTGCATCTCCCCTTGTGTGAATGTTTGTTATCTGTTTCCTGAACTTCTTAACGGTATGATAGACATTAAGATAATGAGGCACTAAGATATGTACCGACGGGTAATATCTTGAGACAGACTAGACGTCCGAAAGGAACTAGATACGGGTCCCATGGTTATCCGGAACTGAACTTTTGAGAACGTGCTTATCATATCATATTGTTTTAAACTGAACTGTCGAACTCACCAGCTTTGTGCTGACGTTTCAAACTTAAATCTTTTTGCAGGGAGACAGTGACACTCGGTGAGGCAGCACTTCAAACACTAGTAATTAAACAAATCAGTTGTGTAATAAACTTAGTTGTAAACTATGATACTGATTGTAATGACGGAACCCTGTATTGTATTTATTTTAAGTTAATCTGTGTGCTTATGATATCGGTTCAAGTAAGTCACCCCTCACCTCTGAGACATCACCACTATGCTTCCGCAACCGGTTTAGTCAGATCATGCACGAGGTGACGAGCGGTGGGGGTGTGACACTTAGGACCGTTATAGCTACGGTCGCCGTTCACCAAGGCTTCGGTTGTCGGTTCCCTTGTCATCAGGTCACCAACTTCCTTGACCTTCCGACACTAGGCAGGCGTCAACCCCCATACATGGTCTTACGACTTTGCGGAGACCTGTGTTTTTGGTAAATAGTCGTTCGGGTCTGGTCACTGCGCCCCCCTTTGTGATTGTGAGGAGGAACCCCTTCACCCAAAGTTAAGGGGTTATTTTGCCAAGTTCCTTAGAGAGTTGTCTCACGCCCTTAAGTATTATCTACCTACCCAGGATGTTTAAAGTTAATTACATAAATGGTCCTTATGGTTGATAATTTTCATTACAATTTTGTTGATCATTTTCAAACTGAAAATTCTTTTCAAAAGGCACATTTTAACCTAATATGACATGTTACCTTCCTCCAATGATATACCCAGAATCCTTTTTTTACAGGCATGCAAATTTTTTTGGGTCATTTGTGATATTGTTATATAATAATTTTTTCTCTTATATTCAGCTCGATCAGGTCGGGGCATGCCATATTAAAAAAAAACAATCAAACTACATTTCATATACAAAAGCATAATGAAAATACGACACATGTAAAGTTTTTTTTTATACGCATTTTCATTTATTGAAATTTATCTAAAACATTTAGTGAGACTATCCTAAGTAACTTTTTATCCACAAAATAAATACAACTATCTCTTAAATTTTCATCACCAATCCAAGTACGTAAATTTAACTTTAAGTATTATGTTAACAAATTTTTAAAATTAATATTAGAGTTGTTTAAAATAGGCTAATGATGGTCTAGGTTATTAAAATTAATAATGAACTAGGTTTTAAAGTGGATCAAAAATATTAGTTGGGTTTTTTCAACTTGATTTTATTAATTAACACTTAAAATTAGAAGTGAAGGAGGAACAATTGCGAAATTTTATAGGAGGCGACCTAGATTTTAACATATATAAACAACTAAAAAAAATTTCAACGTAGCGGCTCCCCCTCCTCCACCCACCCTCCTATAAGTTGGGTACGCCTTTCCCCTGCTTTTGTCAGACATTTGACACGCATCAGCGAGATGTCTTTGAATTTTCAAAAACTTTGGTATTATGTACGGGTGGTGTTATTCACACACCCCACTGACACACCTCACACCCCACACCCCTGGACGCCCCGTATTGGTCAATACGGGGCGTATAGAGTGGTAATCATTGGATGTCAGTACCAATAATTGTACCCTCAGTGCCAATGATTGGATCCTTGTACGCCCCGTAGTGACCAGTACGAGGCGGCTATACGCCCCGTAGTGACCACTACGAGGCGTATACTTGACAGGGGGTGTTAAAATATGTTTTTAGGGTGTGTAGATAACCCTTCCCTTATGTACTGAGCATCACAGCAAAAGATCAACCCAGGCTTTTATAATGTTTTCACTTAGATACATATACAACACCTTCAGGACGGCATGTTGCATATTGTTTAAACCTGCATATGATGTCAATTGAAAGCTTGGACAACATTTGACATCAATGTTTACATCATAATATGGTGTTTCATTGTTCACTACTAAAAGCCTCATTTTCGATACACGCATATAATGTATACTAGGTTATAGATCCCGTGTAATACACGGGTTTGCGAATAAAAAATTATGTGATTTTATAATTATGTCTTCATGAATTTACATAATTAAAATAATTTTATTATATCGTTTTAAATTACATGATTATATTAATACTAATAATATTAGTTATACCTTTTTTTATATAAAAAAACTTTAAACATAAAAATTTATAAAAAAAATTTCTTAAAACACACACACATATATATAACATTAAACATAGATGTATTAAACATTTACACATGTTAAATATTTGAATTTTATAATTATTTGTTTAAAATAACATAATACATATTTTTTAAAGACGTTTGATAAAAAATTAAAAAATTGATTAATAATTTAATCATATTATTTACTAAATTAAATAAAATCATTAATATTTAAAATATTTAATAGGAGAGAGAAGATAAAAAAATCAAAATTTAATAAAAACATGGCATAAAAATATTTATTATGAGAGAGGGAGGGAAAAACAATCTTTTAAGTAACCTAGAATGTTGACAAATAACATATCAAAACCTTTATTTATTATAATACATAGATATGTGTGGGTCCTCAAAGAGCAAAAGTAAAATTGCACTAATTTTAATGTTATTTTACTTATTTTTGTGAAAATAACGTTAACAATGTTAAAATGGTTAACTTCAAACGATAATTTTGAGTCGGGGCCTTATTCGGAGCAACCTCTCTAAAGGCTTGTCTTCATACTCTCCACAGACCTTATTAAAATGTGAGAATATACTTAATAAGTTTGTTTGTTTATTGTTCAGTACTAATTTACACTTTATTCTCAACAATTTTGAGCAGGATCCAATAAGCAACATTACCTCTAATTTTACTTACCATACGATTAACTTTTTGACTTCTTTTTTGAAGTTCTTGTAGATCTCTTGGAGGGAGATGTATCGTTAAACAAGCTCTCATATTTCTTAAGGAGTCTTTCTTTCTCTTCAATCAATCCCAAAATCTCATACGCATCACAAACTTTCTTCACTATTTTCTTATCCCTCGGTTTTCTATCAAATGCTTCCAACCCCTTAAAAAGCTTAACTGCGCGTTCCATCATATTGTTTCTGTAATAAACCGAGATCATCTGGTGACATAGTTGCCATGGAACCGAATGCATGTCGACGCCAAGTTTCTTCACCCAAACGTCATGTGCTTCCTCTGCCCTATGATCCATATCTAGTGCCCGAACCAACTGCCCATATGTCCCCATTGTTGTCCCTTGACCTTTGCTCAACATCCACTTTATAACATGAATAATTCTATGCCATTGATGTTGTTTCTCAAGACCAATCAATGCCTGCCTCAAAGGACCAATTGGGAAATCTTGTTCCCATGCTGCCCATGCATCAAGAGCATTGTACACAGATTCTTTACTATCGTCAAGATCGTTCAATATTTTGACCAAAAAGTTGACTTTCTCGTTTCTTGGCACATTTTCACCTATTTTGCGTTTGGATGTGGGTTCACCTGAGTATATATCCACGCCTGTTGTGCTTTCAGTTGTCTGGTTGTGGATGTAAACAAGGGTCTGAGCCCGAATGGGTCCAAGATGATTGAATTGTTGGATGAGTTTAGCCATCAATACAGGCCTCCACATTGTGATAGACTGATTGACCTTGTATCACAAAAGAACCATACAAGATTCAGTATAGATTTGCTTTTGCCCAGAAAAAAATTATTGTGAATTCGGTGTTCAGTTTTTGTACCATTGTTGTACAACATACAATACGTCCCATTTGCGATGCACACATATAATGTATACATGTGTAGACCCTCAAGAGGTCAAAGCAATACTGCACTAATTTTAACGTTATTTCACTTATTTTGTGAAAAATAATGTTAAAAATATTGGGATGATCAACTTCAAACGATAAAGCAGGACTCCTTCGGAGCAGCCTCTGTATCCCAACTAGGATAGAGGTAAGGTTTGTGTCTATCCTTCCCCCATACCCTACTAAAAAGTGGGAATATACTGGGTAGTTAGTTTGTTTGTATAGCACAAAGTATTCACATGTTAAAATTTAGGTTTGGCATTTTATCAAACAATTGATGTGCACTCATCATTTTACAACAACACATCAACCCGTAAATCCAACCTAATAACTAGATTGACAATGGGATACCAAGAAACAAGAAAATAAAGCAAGATTTGAAATGAATTGACAAGAAATTATGAAGATATACCTGATCAAATGATTGAATTTGGCGGAGAATTTTTCTATAAACAACCTGCAGTTCTTGTTAGCAATCCTTTGACGATATCAATGTCGATGGCATTCCTTGCACTTAGACTTGTGGCATAAAAGTGAACACATGTATCAGGGGAGGTAATCCGAGAAGAATCCAGACGCTGTTCACCCGACAGGACATAAAAGACAAAAGTTGCACGCTATTAAAACTCCCGTAGTGCAATGGGTAATACGATTAAATAAACACATGTTAACGTGACGGATTGATTATAAATATTCAATCACAAATAAAAACACACTATTATGTATTTATATGAGCACTGCGTTATAAGTAAGAGTGTATAAATACTCATGATCGGATCCGTAAAAAGCTCAAACGAGCCGAACCTAAACGAGTCCAAGCTTGAGCCCAAAAGTATGACTCGTTTACTTATCGAGCCCGAGCTCGAGCTTTACATATCGAGAAGCCTGCTCACGAACCTAAACGAACATTTTATTTTTATAACTTTTATTTACTATATTAAGTGTGTATTTAAAAAATTAATTATTTTTATATATAAAATTATGATAAATATATTTAAATCATATATTTTATGCGTAATTTTAAGATACCCATTAGGACTCGAAAAACATTGACAGGACCTGGATTAACTAAAGATTTTCACACAAAAAATGACCAATGAACACCATGAGCTCAATCCTTAATGACAATGTCAACTGTAAATACACCTAGATTCTGACAGAACACCTATATGAGTTTGACACCTAAAATCATCAATTAGCAACCTCAAAACCTAACTTGAACAACAACACTGAAAATTACCGATGAGCAGCCTCAAAAGTCAAACCTAACCTGAATGACGACAATCTCAACTGTAAGAACACTTATCTCAGTATCAATTTTAATCACATCTTCAGTAAATACCCATTCCAATACAACAGCATGGCAAGTTTAAACCGATTAAATGCCTAAACCATATTAAACAGTAAATAAACTGCTTACAATACCATAGAATTAGAGCAATAAACAGTTGACAAACCACCTAACTGAATATGAATTCTATTCAAGGAATGAAACCAAAAATATTATTCTAAGGAGTGAAAACCAAAAATACTATCAGGCATACTTGATAATTGACCCAACAAAATGTGCATAAATTATAGTAAGAACTAAACCAGTATTTCAATACAAAAATAAAATTATCAAAACCACTAATTTGAGATTACTATTTACACATTTAACTTTACTGCACTTTGATTTCCTTATCTTAATTGTATGCAATCTGGATCACTAGGGTCCCAAATTTCAATTTACAGATTTAGGGTTTCATCTGCCTATATAGGGTTACAAATACACTCAATATATAACAGAAGATAGCCAATACCGTTACATACCAGATAAAAGTAGTCTGCATCAAATGGCTAACAACAATCAATCATCTATTTTTATCTCTAAAAATTGTGTGTAAATGCCGATTTGTACCGATTGCAAGCAAATTTCAACGGTGTTCAGCGTGGTCGTAAAGTAACTAAGGAATCTGTCGCTGATTAATACCTGCTTTGCTGAAAACAAGAAGACCGGAAATCATGGGGATTCGGCTGGTTGGAATAGCAATTGTTTGTAGCCGGACGGTGGCCGTGTGGCAGTACGAGACTATGAGGCGGCAAAGGGATCGAATGACTAGCCGATTTGGGTAGTAAGACTATCCACAGCGGTCACCCCGCTGAAAATCCTTCCCTACCGAAATTTTATGCCACGTCATCACCCCATTGAAAACCTTAAACCCCACAGTGGTCACCCACTAAAAACTCTTCCCCACTATTATCTTGGCACCAATCTGAAAGCAAGAAATGAGGCTGGCACCAATCAAAAAGCGAGAAGGGCGACGGGGAGCGGGGGCCGTGGAAAGGAGTTGGGCGGGAGCCGCTGAGGCGGGGGGCGGTGTTCCCGCTGGAAGCCGCCGAAAGTGCGGAAGCCGCTGGCCGGGCGGGACGACCGCTGTGCTCAGTCTAATAGTAGTTAATCGCTCGTGGACCAAAAGGGCATTTGTCCTAATGGTATAAGGTGTGGTTAAGATGTCCTCTCTAAAATAAGTTGAGGTTCTAGTCCCATAGTGGATAAAAGGTGGAAAAAATTTGTTGTTCAAAAAAAGTTAATCGCTCGTGGAGCAAAATGGCTTAATGGTACCCTTGACTTCCCGAACATAATGTTTTGGGTTCAAGTCTCGAATGCAGCAAAAAAATGCTCTAGCTAGGGTTTTCTCAGTGTGGGTTTCCTTCTATAAGGTGATGTCAATGTATCAATTTAAATAATGGTACTTGACGTTAGCTGTTCAAAAAAAAAATTATTCGCTCGTGGAGACTCGACACTCTTTGTCAACCAACCTAAACTATTCAACCCATATTAAAAATTTATCTCTTTCTTTTTTATATATATAAAATAAACAAAACATAAAATTTAACATATCACAATTGAAACCTAAAATAATAATTAATAAAACACCTAATTGGTTGGTCAACCAAGAAAAAAAGGTTACGAATGAGAGTTGTCTTATAGTTGCATGTAGCTGTTGAAAGTTACAAATGAAAAGAGCATAGTTGCATGTTGCCGTTGAAAGTAACAAATGAAAAGAGCATAGTTGCATGTAGCCGTTGAAAGCTTCAATTAAAAGATCTAATATTGTTCTTTGCAAGGCACGCCTGGACGACGACAAAAATCCAAAATATCAAAATGCAAATTTAAAGTCGCATGGTGGAAACCTACAAGCTCCCAAACTTTAAAAAGAATATACAAAATGTCGCAATGGTTATTACTACACCACAAAACCCTAAAACTAACTGCATCATAAAATCGAGCGTCACTTTGACACCAATTGAAACCGTGCTTGAAAAAAGCGAGTAGCAATACGATGTTGTTTATTATCATGTCATGCAAATAGATAGATATTGGCAGTCAAGGCATGCGCCAATTGAATCTCAATTTATTAATTAAATATAAATCACAAATTTTCATTTTATCTCATATGATTTTTTTAAGTGATTTCATAAATAAAATTTAAAATGGTTTATAACATTAAAATTGAAGTTGTAATGGTTATTGCGTGAATCATAAGTTTATTTTTTTAATAAAATAGGTATAGGATTCAATCTAGTGGATGGATTTTTTTTAATTATAAACTATAACCGTATTTAATTACAGAATTAATCCAAATCCAACTTAGCCCATCAACTCAGACATGATCTAATGATCTAAAAGTTGTAACATTTTGTTATAGAAATAAAAGTAACAATTGATAAAAATTAAAAATAATATTGCTTAATTCATTGTATCATTTATATAGTAGAACTGTACTCATTATATTAACCATATCCCATCACAAATCAACACATCAAGCCAACCATTTTCTCAACAATCTAAATTACAATAACATGATATGAAGGACCGTTTTTCCCCTGTTATGATAGTATACAAATGCAACCATTAAGGACCCATATTCATTCATCAAATTACAAATTCTATACCTGCGGGCATCACAATCTTTTCAATTTGGTTTCTTATCTGTTGTCACCCCGACAACGACATTGCTTACCTAAAATGTTAACAAACATTGTTATAAGGTTAGATTATGGTAAATTTGAAAGAAAATCTTAAAGAAAGATTAGGATAAGAAGTACCAGTTTCCCGTTTTCATCAACTGACATGGGATTCTCAACGACAACGGTTTGAGTATGTAGTGAATGAGGCATTTCCTGTAACAAATTGTATCAAGATAAAATATAAGCGGGTGAATCCATTTTGGTACGTTTTTTCTAAGAGGATTCATTTTAAGGCAAACCCATTTTGGTAAGAACCTGTTTTGACCTGAACAAAATTAATAAATATTAAACCGTTTTGACCCGAATCCATTTTGACCTCCCTGTTTTTCTAGGCTTATAAATCCACTATACATGCTTACAAAAAAAAAAAGGTTAATATTGTTATATTTGGAAAAGAATTTTTCAGCTAACATAGATATAGCAAGATTCAGGATTTCAATTAAAAAGACAAAAAAAAAACTTCTCCTTTTTTATTTTCTTAAGCACTTTAGTTGTTCACAGACAAGCCTCTGTGTATTCTTGGGAAAAAAAGGTCAAATGAAAGCAACTCACCGTTGAAGAAGACGGTGTTGACACTGTAACAGGAGCTCTTCCATTGGTCGTCTGTGACAGAAATATATAAAACATAACTAAGTTAACTAGTCAAATATAAAAGTTACATTATAAAATTGCTCGTTAAAGTAAGTTTCTTCAACAACTCCTGATAAGTAAAAATGGAGTATGATAATAGAAAAGCAAAATAAAAATGAAAATAAGATCTATAGGTTATGTTTAATAACACTCACATTGACATTTGTAATGTAGTGACAGACTGCACATTTAACTGATGGAGCACCAAATGGATACATCAGCATTGTTCGGCAATTTGCACAACTTACTTGAGCAAGCTGGTTTGAAACTTTTAAGATCAAAAAAATAACACTTAGAATCTGCAATTGCCTGACTAAAGCAATGAACAGCATCCAACATGTGGTCATGTTCAACTTCTAGCTAAATTATTGTATACTAGTTTCTAATAAATAGAAAATAATTCAACACATTAATATCTCTAAAGTTCCCATTTATGGCCTTCCTTTCTTTTTTTGTTAATTTTTTTTACCATGTAAACCCATTAGGGAAAATTCATGAACCCCACCAACATACTACTAACCAACAATATAAGGTAAAGCACAACTTGTGCTTAAGCTGGCTATGTGACCATCAAGAGGTTAAGAAAGAAACTGGTGGAAACTAGATTTCAACCAAAAACCCTTATGCATTTACCGTCATACCACCCCTTGAAGGTTTGATGGCCTTGTCTTCTCCTCATCAGTGCAACTCAATGGGTATATATTGATATGAAGTGGTAATTCTTAAGAAATGTTTGAAGGTTAGGGAGGTAAATTGCAATTCCAAGCTATTCGTAGCTAACTAGCTATTCATCATCTCTCACAGTTCACCAATTTGTATAAACCATGCTTAACAATTTCAAACAAGTGCAAGATTTACAAATTCCTTACAAAGAATTTCCATAATGCAATGCAAATCATCAAAGTACCTGGTGCAAGATTTACAATATGACAGCATGAGCATCTAACACTCGTAGCACCACGTGCATACATTAGCAATGTACGGCAACCCCCACATATCAGTTGGGCCATTTCCATCCCTGAAAGGTTTGCCATCAATGTACATGAGAAAACAAAAATAATATGATGTCACATAAGACACATGAAGAATGCATTGGTGATTTGATCTTAAAGATCATCATAAAGACCCCTCTGTATATACAAAACATAGAAAAAAGTTCAAAATTTCAACCTAATCATTACCATTAACTTTATATCATGATGATGAAGGGTAAGATAAGGGAGAAGAGATTGAAATGGTTTGTACATGTGCATAGGAGGCAGATGATGATACTAGTAAGAACTGTGGAAACACTCATAGTGGAGGTGAGCCGTAGCTGAGCCAAGCCCAAACTTGCATAGGATGAGAAAAGTAGAGAGGATTTGCTAGACTTGCACATTTTCGAGAACATTATTGGAGATAAGAGTTCTTTAAGACGTCGGATAAATGTTATTGGTTTATAGGGAAGCAAATAGATTTGTCTAAGCTTCGTCTTGGTGTCTTGACTTTTCCCTTTTGTTTGCTTTCTACTTTAATGGAGATGCTAGTTACTATCAAGGTGGTTCGTGGCTCTTTTTGTTTTTTACTACTATTAATGTAATTAATAGTTTCATAACCACTTTTGTTACAAGTAGCTTACTACTATTAGTAGTACGTTTTCTTTTCTTTATCCACGTTTTATGTTATTTAAGTTTTCAAAATTTATAGTTCTTTAAAAAAAAAAGTTTTTCGGGCCAAAGGTCTTAGTGGGAACAACCTATCTATATCCTGGAATAGTGGAAAGGTTTGCTCTCATCTCATCATTCCCAAACCATATCATTAGCTTGCTATAAGTGATATTTTACTAGGTAAGCTTGTTTGCTTGTTTGTTGAACACTTGAATTTTAAAAGTTTTAAAGAAAGAAAATGTCCCAATTTTCATGAAACTTCCTTAAATGGAAAATACCCCAATTTGCATATGACAAGTGAGTATCTCGTAATACATTAAGGTTTAGTATAGCATACAAAATGAACAAACTTGTTTTAATAGCAACAGTAATTGCCTTTAATATATGCAAAATGGGAAAACTATTGAACCCAAGCAATACAATTAACTTTATGCAACGATGGTGACGGATAAATATGTAACCTTAATATGAAAGCTTTGGAAATAGAAAGTATTCCAATTTTCTTGGAACTTCCTGAATGGACAACAATGAATGTGATTTATTAAGTTTAATATGTCAAGAAAAAACACTAAACAATTTCAAAAGAGAACCCTCAGTATTATCAACAAAGTTTGTTACCCACAATTGAACTAGTTGTCATCTATCTTTCAAAACAAAACTAGCAATCCTTCAATTCATAATATATTAATATCCCAATGTATGCTAACTTGTTAACAATACAACCAAGAATTGATTAAAATTAACAAGAAAATAAAACAAATTATCTACTTCTGGATTTATAAACATTAATTAGATTACTTAATCATATAATATAACAAAAACATGAAGGTAAAAACACTTTGATCAGTTGAGAAATGGTACCTGCAGGGGGGACTGAGGTAACCGTATTACATAATGCGCAGCAAACATTCGAAGCTCCTCTAGGATACAACAAGATGCTTCTACAACCACTGCACACAATTTGGCTCTGCATATCTCCCTCAAGTTGAAACAGCCCCAAAATTACTGAAATTATCACCTGAAAATTTTATCTAAACCCTAAAATAGTCAAAATCCCAACAAATTTGCGTTCGATTGAGACTAATATCATCAGAATCATAGATTCTCGATTATTAAAAGAAATTACGTCAGGAAAAACAATCCGAGGAAATTATGATCAAATAAATGGTTACCTGAACCAAAACGACGGATCAAGAAACCAATTTGCTGTTTAATTTCTTGATTAACCGTTTGAAAATTGTTCGTGTCGAATTTATCGGTCTTTGATGACGTCGAAAAGAGGAAAGAAAGAGATTTGGGTATGTTTGAAAGAGAGCGTTTTATTTTTTCTTTAAGCACTTTTGGTTTAATGCTATTTACTCTTTTGCCCCCTCCACTATATATTTTTTATTTTTATGTAAAATTATTAATTAATCTTCTTCCAACATTCTCAAGTCTTACCAATGGATGCCAAAGTAGATGTTATTAATTTAATAATTATAAAATCTTTGTTTTATTCAGTGCAATTTGACCCAAATAACTCTTTTAATTCAATAGTTTTAATTTGACTTTTTGAATTAATATGGTTTATTTTTACAGTTATATCTCCTTAACACTGATAGGTTTCTATTTAAAAAAAAAGTCATACAATTTTTTACTTCAAGTAGAAGATATAATACAAAATGTACAAGTCTTACAAAATAATTAAAAAAAATCAAATATAAACCCCATCCTCAAACCATTTTATTTGACCTAAATTCGCAACCTTGTTAACAACCTAACTCATTGACTTCTTCCTTGGCTCCCTCTAGATGACTAGATCCCTCTATGTCGTGCCATCACACATCATCTGGTCACTCTATCAGGTGTGTCACCCATCGACAATATCATTATATCATTATTAGCTTCTTGTGTTGTGATTTCCATGGTGACTTTGTGGTCCTTCATCGTCATTATCACCATTGATTTCTTCTTTGATTTTGTTAACGATTATGTTGGAGAAATTCTTCAATAATTGCTTGAAAATCTATCGGATCGTGAGTGAAATCGCTGTTATATAGGCCCTCTTGAACCCCGCGCTTGATCAGGAGCTCAGAAATATTAAACGAATGTGCACTCCGCACCTCCAACTCTTTAATATTCATTTACATCTAATTACACTAAAATATATAGCACATTATATGCCCGTGAAATTGATGATGATGAAGAAGGAACTAGTCTATTAGATATGAGGCTACATGCATGTGGAATTCGTTGACTTTCACTTAACTAAATTTTACTTGATTTGATACGACTTTAGCGAGACTTAACTTTTACCTTAATTTGACAATTTTAACTTTAGCTTGACTTTGAAGTTGACCTGGTTTAACTAAGACTTGAATTTGATTAAGATTAAGATTTTATATCCTTGTCTGACATTATGTTATCTATATTGGTTATATAACTTAGGAACATGATTTTGTTATGAAGTAAAATCATGAAAGTTTCTAATAGAACGTTATAATGTGACAATTTTATTTAACTAGTTCATGAGTCTGACTTAGTCGGTATTATAAAAACGTGTCACATAGCTAACATGTTAAACAATTTTGTACACCTAAAATGAGCGCGAAAACAACTCAAAAATTTATAAGTGATTAAAGAACGCTAGTGATTAAAAATGAGACGAATGAAATTCATATTTAAAGAGTTGTTGAACTTATTTAAGCTCGTAAGTATTAAAAATACTATAATACAATGAAAGGAGCTTCAAAAAATTAGAGTTGGCAAAAGGGTATATGAGAAAACATGACTAGACATGTTTAACAAAAAGTATTTATGTAAATTTATACTGCTTTTGATCTGATAAATATTAAAAGGCTAAGCTTTATTGTTGTTAGTTTTGTCGTTACATAAAACACAAAATTGTCATGCTTAAATCATCAACACAAGTATTAAACAAACAACTTTCATGTTTTATATTTACATTAATTTCATTTTCTCTAACATGCTAAACATAATAAGACATGTTTTATTTGTCATATATAAAATAAGGGCACAAAGTTTAGGGGTGAAAAATGTAAAATTAGATTTAAATCTAATTCTTAGTTGTCGTTTTGTGAGGCAACCAGAAATTTATGCATACATATGTATGCATTATAAACCAATATCTCATGCATATATACTACGATTGAAAATTAGATGTTTCAACTGCAATCTCTTTCAAATAGAAAACGTTCTTTATTAGACTATGTGTTATCTTTCACTCTCACTCACTCTACGTATGCGCTACGTAGACGTCACATAATCAACCAACACCATCACCCCTTATCACTTCACATCATCTTTACCTATGTTATCCATCACCCCCATCACTCCACGTCATCACCACCTTTTCTTCTCCTTCACCGCGTGACAGCCCTCATGCCTGCCCCTAGTAACGCCGCCCTAAAAATTTACTAACGAGCCGAGTTTGAACTTTGAAAATAAAGTTATTAACAAGCCAAGCTCGAGCCCTATTCAGTCAAGAAGAGCCGAGTGCGGGCTTGGCTCGGCTCGTCTACACACTTATTCGCAGGGTTGATTCAGGGTGGTTTGGGTTGGTTACAGGCTGTGTACGGTATTTACACAAATGAGCGGGGTTGTGTAGGGTTAAGGTTCGGGTTGTAACACTAATTGTGCAGGTATAGTTTCTACTTTCTAACTGTTATCATTTATGTCATTATGTGTACTGAGGGTCTTGTTTACCGTGACAGAGTCCATAAAGTTGAGTGAGTTTGGGCAAGTTGGCTCAAGACTTTTAGGGTCTAAAGCGAGTTTATAAGTTTGGGTCATTTTGTAATATTTTTGTTTTTTTTTTTTTAATTCAAATATGTTAGAATATAATTAAAATATTTTGAATAGTGAATCTTATTGCAGTGAAATTAAAATTAACTTTGGTTTTCGTTGTAGATATTTAGTTATTCTTAAGCTTTGTTCATTTTTTTTAGTAGAGACTATCAAAATTAGATTAACTAACTTTGTACAAAAAACAACATGCATCTCATGATGCAAACAACCTACACAAATTATCAGTAAAATAACCAAAATCAAGATTGAAGCTTAAAAGTAGTTTAAAATTAAGATTTTAGCAATTACTAATCAATTAGTAAATGACACTTCAAAATTTTATAGGAGTAGAAGCAATTTCAAACAGGGGCGGCCCTGAGATTTGGCATGCCCAAGAAAAAAAGGGCCCTCTAAAGAATTCAAATATTAAAGTGGAGCCGTGGAGGAGCTCAAAAAACCAAAAAACCATTTAATACCGAAAACCGAAACGTATTCTTAACTGAAAAAATCGAACCGAATTCTGAATTCAGTTTTCATTTTGGTTCTAATTGTATCAAAATTCCGAATTCGGTTTTCGGTTCGGTATCTAACCATATCCGAATTTCGGTTTTTGATTCCAATTTTCTTGCAAATTTGGTTTGTTTGGTTAACCGATTAAACCGAATTCAAATTTAAATTTATTATCTTATTAATAATATATAAGATTGAATTCAGTTTACTCGGTTGAATTCGGTTTATTCAGATCGGTTTATTCGGTTTTTAATTGGTTTATTTGGTTTTAATCAATTTATTCAATTGAATTTGGTTTATTTGGATTAGTCTATTTGACTTTTAAGCGGTTTATTTGGCTTTCAATCTGTTTATTTGGTTTTAACCGAAATTAGAACCAAATCACTTCTCGAATTCGGTTCGGTTTTTTGATAGGGTAAAAATTGAAAACCGATTAAACCAGACCGAATAAACCGTTAACCGAACCAATTGACATATTTAGTTTAAAGGGCATGAAAGTAACTTAATATACTTTAAGAAAAAATATTTTTTACACCATTAAATAATGTGTTTATAAATGTTTCTTTTTAGTTCGATTCGCCTTATTAATTATCATTTGAATGAATCTGTATATATACGTATATATAAAAAATTTTGTGCCCCCCTAAAAAATGGGCCCGGGATGGTGGTCGGGTTTGCCCCTCCCCCTGGCCGCCCTTGATTTCAAAGCAAATAAAGAAGCATCTTCATTGATTTGTGCTTTTACAAATAATCTATCTAAATTATCTTGCTTTATTTTCTAGATTTCTCATTCTTTATTTGAGTTTTTAATCTATTAAACCTAAAATACAATCTTAATTGAGTAATTGTATAAAACATGTACAAAATAAACTTAAAATATGACCCTAAGAAATTGAGGGCCTAAAGCAGTTGCTTTAGGTGTTTTATCTATCAAGACGCGTTTGAGTGAGTTACAGTTAATGGTGGGGTCATGAGGGTGTCGAGAATGTGTGTGAGTGTCGAGCATCATGAATAGTGTGTGTGATTTTAAGCAAATGTGTGTGTTGAGTTGGTGTATTGGATGAAATGGAAAGTAGAAGTATCGCATCTAACTGTCTACGCATGGCATGAATGTGCAAGTAAGTATGTGCATGAAATTTGTATCACAAAGATTTTAGACATGAAATTCGGATCACAAATTATCAATAATTTTAGGCGTCAACTTTGGATCATAATGAGCTTAGGCATGAACTTTGGGTTGCCCTGAGTTTATGCCAGTGAGTGTGTGATGTTTGCATGCATGATGGTGTGTGTATATGAATTAAATGTGTACATGTATGCATGCATATGCATGTGTGTTTGTCAAGGTTATTGACTAAATATGAAAAAGAATTTTGTATAATTAAATGGCGTATAAATTTAACGATGGTTGGGTTAAGTTTGCATGAGATTATCCCATTCTTCCAAATGGAAGGTCATGAGGTCAAATCCTTCCCGCGGTTAAATAAGGGTCTGAGGAGGGTTATGGGGTTTTTCCAGTGGGGTTTCCTTCTGGGGTGGTTGTGGTGGCTCATGGGAGGTTCAGATAACTAGACGTTGGTGATATGACCTGGAAATAGTGAGTTCACATGATTGAGACTTCGTCATTCAAAAAAAAAAGTTTGCATGAGATTATGATTGAGGGAAATTTATGCATGTAACAATCTCTCTGGCGTAATCATAGTTGATAGTCCCGTTGAGCTAAAGTCAAGTATAAATAAATCATATATAGTGACAAAATTTGTAATTTTTTGTTGTTTTTCTTGATTAAGATTTTTTTGGTTCATGGCCCCATTTTTATACCTTTTTATGGGAGAAAAACTTGCTCAAAATCATATATATCATACTCTATAACTTTATAAGTTTTCTTTTTGAACGACTTGGAAAATTAATTGTGCATTATACATAAGTGTTTATATGTATTGCAGGACATTTTTATAACATAACATGACAATAAGTCTCCATTAATATTTCACATCATATAATTCATGTTTAAGCTGATTAAACTATTGATAGTACTATTTGGGTTGACACGCTTACCCTTGTTTAATGGGATGAATAATCTCAAATAAATTTGACATAAGACATTTGGCATTGACATTAATTGTTTGTTGGATATGGTGGGGCTTACACAAGTTATTAGGTTTGGTTGTGAAATTATGCATATATGATATGAAATGCTTATATTTTGCTTATTATTTTCCATTACGCAGCGTATGTAACTTTTTTGTCATTAAACCTGCGAGCTCATCAATTTGACGTTGACGTTTTCGAGTATGTCTTTTCAAATGAAAATTATAGAATTAAACCAGAGCTGAGTTAAAAGACTTTTAGAGGATCTTGCTAACATTTTGACACTAAACATTTGATGAATGGTTATTTTGAATTACATGTGAGGTCTTAAGTTGTGTTTTGCCAAAGACAATTAAGGTGTGGGGCATAGTTGGATAGGGGTGTTCAAAATATCCGATACCCGAAAAAACCTTATTCGAAATTTATTTCGGGTTTTTCGGGTCGGATAATATGATCATGGAATCGGGTCGGATTTATGATATGCAAACACTAGTTTTTTCGGGTTATTCGAATGCATGAATTATGGTTTTTCGGGTCGGATAATATATTTTGAATTTCGGGTCGGGTCGGCTTTCGGATAGACCAAAAAAATTTCAACCTCGAAAACCCGAATAACTCATTATCCGACCCGATGAAAACCCCTATAGTTGGATGGAGAGAGAGAGACAATTAATTTTATCTTTTTTTCAGGGTTTTTATTTTTTGTTTACTTAGATATAAGAGCATATTAGATGTGTGTGTTACGGACTTACGGTTCGTTCAAAAATTTTCGGAGCTCAGATTCGGCTCGTGGCTTCTTAGGAAAAAGTTTGGATAAATCCTTTTTATTTAACCTAGCCGAACCAAGCCGGCTCGTTTTAAAACCAGGCTGAGTTCGAGCGAAGGCTGGCTTGTCTCGTAGACTCGGCTCGTTTGTACAACATTATATACCAAAATGTAAAAATATAGGGTTATTTTTAATAATAAGTATACTTTGGTATAATATTTGTAATTATGTTAAAAAAATAATTAAAAATAAAAGAAATGTGACACAAGGTACAAGCTCATATTCTAAAATCTAAATTATAAAAAAACCGAGCCAAAAACGAACCGAGCCGAGCTAGCTCGGTTAAAAACAAGCCGAGTCCAAGCCAAGATTTTAGGCTGGGTTACAATCCAAGCCGAGTCAGGCTCGATTTAAATCCACGTCAAGTCAAACTCGATTTAAATCCACGTAGAGTGGAAGCTTACCCTTGGCTCGGTTCTGGTTTGGCTCGACTCGTAAACACCGCTATAATTGAAATTTTTTAATTATTGTTATAATTTTTAAAGTAAAAATTGAGTAACTCAAACAAGTAATTTTCCCTTTAAAATAAGGGAAAATTCCCAAACTATCCACGCCCACATAGCTTTTTCCCAAAATGGCCACCGCTATGGGCGCCGACGCCCATGGCTCTCCGGGCGCCGCCCACCTCTCTCGACCAATTCGGGTTCGCCACGTGTCCTCTAGAGGCGCCCACGCCCATAAAAATGCTCCGACGCCCGTTAAAAAAACACCCCGGTCACGGGCGGCGGGCCCACTCTGACACGCGTGTTATGGGCGTCCCGCCCATAGTCAATTTTTTTTTTATTCTTTTGTAGGCGTCGGCGACCAAGAGAACCGAACCACATTGTGGGCGCCCGAACCTAGCTACGGGCGTCCCGAACCTAAATACGGGCGTCCCGCCCTTTTTTTTCGAAATTTTAAGCGGGAACCTACTACGGGCGTCCCGCCCATTATGAAATTTTCACTACGGGCGTCCCGCCCACTAACACGATTTTAAAAAAAAAAAAATTTTTTTCCACTTTATCTCGGGCGTCCCGCCCATATACTACGATTTTAAAAAAAAAAAAAATTTTTCCACTTTACCTCATTACGGGCGTCCCGCCCATATACTATATTTTAAAAAAAAAAATTTTTTCCCCCTTTACCTCATTACGGGCGTCCCGCCCATTATGAATTTTCTACTACGGGCGTCCCGCCCATGTACTCTATTTTTAAAAAAAAATAATTTTTTTTTGCCTATAAAAATCCATTTTCAAACAGACACAACTTACAAATTTCGTAAAAATTTCGTTTTTTACCTTTTTAAAATATGGAGTTCAACGTTGTAGTTTGTATGGGTGGTAACTGGGAACATAAAGATGGTACATACGATTATGTTCCAGTTGATTGTATTCGTCGTGGTTTATATTTTTCTTCTAAAGTCAGCTACGGTGAGCTGACTGATTTGATTTCAGTTCGTTTTAATATTCAACATATAAGACGTTTATCTTATAAGTTTTCAACATACCTGTATCCCGTTGACATATACGATGACAACGATATGTCTGTGTTTTTAAAAATTTTAGAGAAAAATCATACAGACATACGTTATCTTTATGTAGTTGACTCTTTTACGGTTCGTCTACCTCTTGGGAAAAAAGACTCATCACATGGGTCTAATTCTAAAAAAAAAGATGTTGTTCCGGATTTAAACATTCCATTTAACCATATGAATGATTTTAGTAATGAGCCTAATAATTTTGACACAAACAACCAGTATGTTGATAACAACGAAACCTTTCAAAATTACGAAACAAACATTTCCAATGTTTTATTATCATCTACACATCCAATTGTTAACAAAGTTTTTAAAGATAAAGAAGAATTAAAGTTAGAAGTATCAATGATGGCTTTAAATGAGTGTTTTGAATTCAAAGTGCAAAAGTCATCAAAAGAAAGGTTTGTTGTGAAATGTTGTGGTGATAACTGTGAGTGGGTATTAAGAGCTTCTACTTATAAGGATACTAATGCTTTTCATGTCACTTCTTTTAAAAACGAGCACACATGTTCAAGAACGCAGACGTATCCTAATATTAGAAATGCAAATAAAAAAGTTATCGGTCATATCATAAAAGATCAACTTACCGACTGTGGACGTGTTTATCGGGGAAAAGAAATCGTGAAGGACATCAATCAAAGGTTTAAGGTTAATATATCTTACAAACAGGCATGGCGAGGAAAACATTATGCAGAACAGCTTTTGTCCGGATCAGCCGAGGAGGCTTTTGTCAAACTCCCTGCATACTGTCACAATCTTGAGTTAGCTAACCCTGGAACAATTACTCACATTCTGAGGGACGAGTTTAACCGTTTTGAAATGGTTTTTATTGTTATTGGTGCAGCTGTAAGTTATTTATTTTGAAGATATAATCGATCCACTAACTGAAAAGTTGGATATTTTATTTTTATATTAACTGCAGGTCCGAAGTTTTGTTAATTGTATGCGGCCTATCATAATAATAGACGGGGCACATCTGAAAGGTACTTTTAAAGGCACCATGTTTCTTGCAGTTGGTATGGACGGAAATAACCAAATTTTACCAATTGCATTCGGTGTCGGGAAAACTGAAAGCGGTGATGCCTGGACTTGGTTTTTGTCTAAACTAAAAGATGGCATAGCGGATCATCCAGAACTTGCTATTATTTCTGACAGAGCGTCTTCTATTGATTTGGCAATCAGAACAGTGTACCCGCTCGCATATCATGGTCTTTGTTGCCGACATTTAATGGTTAATTTACGTTTAAAGGGTAAAGCGCAAGAAAGCTTATGGTGGGCAACCTGTAAAGCGTACACAATCAGTGACTTTGAAACTAACTACAATGCGTTATGTGCTATGCGGCCGGCAATCAGAGAGACACTAACAAGAGTTGGGTTTCATAAATGGGCACGGTCGCACTGCCCTGTTCAACGGTTCAACATAATGACTTCGAACAGTGCAGAGTCTATTAATGCATTGTCTCGAAACGCGAGAAAATTACCAATCACAAAACTAATTGATTTTTTTGTTTCATTGGTACAGAAATGGTATTTTGAACGACGACAACTTGGTGGTAAGTATTATATTAGAAATGGTTGATTATAATTTATTTAATTTTTTTATTTTTTAAAATTTCTTAATAATTAAATATTTTTTATCTAACAGCAAAAAATGCCCATCACTTAACCAAGTGGGCTGAAAACAAAATATCCAAAAGAATACAAAAATCCAAAACTTGGACAGTAAGGGGTGTTGATGAGTATCATTTTAACGTTGACGACGGAATTCACCGATGTATCGTTGATGTTTTCAACAAAAAATGTGGTTGTCGCAAATGGCAGTTATCTGGTTTGCCATGTGGTCATGTGATAGCTGTATCTGTTTTTTTTGAAACAATCTGATTGTACCCATTGGGCGATGGACTGGTTCAAAAACGAGGTTCACGTTGCCACATACGCTGAGTCTGTAAATACGGTTCCAGATGAATATGAATGGGAAGTAGAAGAAGATATTGAATTTTTAGAAACCCCTCAAATGGATCGAAGGCAAGCTGGTCGTCCACGAGAAAATAAACGTATTCCATCTCGAGGTGAAGAAACAGGCCCAACAATATGTTCAAGATGTCATCATAATGGACATATGCGTCATCAATGCAAAACTCTATTGGCATCACAAGTTCCGTCATCATCAAAAGTTTATGGAAAAAATAAGGAAACAACAAAGTACGTTGACGCAGATAATTTTCGTGATTTCTTAGTAGGGATAAGTGGCCAAAATAATTACTGTTACGATTTGAATGAATTTTAAATATAGTAGTCAAGATATTATTAGCACTTATTATTTCTCATTAATTAAAAATTAACATAATATTATCAATAAATTTGTACAAACGATCATATTACAATAATCAAAAAGTTACAAAAAAAATGTAAAAATTACATCATAATAATAATTTGTACAAACTAGTTATACAAACTTGAGCGGCACCACCAAATTTTCCCTGAGTCACGCGATTTACCTTCTCATTAGCTATAGGAGTGCGAGGACGAAATTTCGGCACCACCAAATTTACGTTAAATTAGTCAATTTGCGTCTCGTTAAGTATTGTGTAAATCGTATTACACACAAACCCATGTTGGAATTTTTTAAAACCCATCGTCCATTACGAGCAAAAAGGGTTAATATAAAAGATAATTAAAAACATATTTATATATATAAGTGGTTTTAATTCAATAAGAATTAAAACAAAGTGGTTTTAACTCAATAAGAATTGCAATTTTTCCGTTTTATAAAACATTTTATAAAATAGTTGCTAAGCCCCAAAAACTTTAGTAAGTCAAACATGTTTAACCAAATGTGTTGGAATACAAACGAAAATTTTTCTTTCAAACTATTTATAGGAAGAAATGAAAAAAAAAAAAAATTCTCTAAAAAACCAATATGGGCGGCGCGCCCACTATGTGATATTGGATGTGGGCCGAGCGCCCACTATGGGTATCCTTCAAGTAAAAAAAAAATAAAAAAAAAAAAAAGGGATGTGGGCGGCGCGCCCACAATGGATCTTGGATGTGGGCCGGGCGCCCACTATGGGTATCCTTCAAGTAAAAAAAAAAAAAAAAAAAATTAAAAAAAAGGGATGTGGGCGGCGCGCCCACAATGGATCTTGGATGTGGGCCGGGCGCCCACTATGGGTATCCTTCAAGTAAAAAAAAAAAAAAAAAAAAATTTAAAAAAAAGGGATGTGGGCGGCGCGCCCACAATGGATCTTGGATGTGGGCCGGGCGCCCACTATGGGTATCCTTCAAGTAAAAAAAAAAAAAAAAAATTAAAAAAAAGTTATGTGGGCGGCGCGCCCACAATGGATCTTGGATGTGGGCCGGGCGCCCACTATGGGTATCCTTCAAGTAAAAAAAAAAAAAAAATTAAAAAAAAGGGATGTGGGCGGCGCGCCCAAAATGGATCTTGGATGTGGGCCGGGCGCCCACTATGGGTATCTTTCAAGTAAAAAAAAAAAAAAAAATTAAAAAAAGGATGTGGGCGGCGCCTATATTGGTTTAAAAGAAAACTATTTTTTTTAATTTTTGGCATAATTAAATTGATAATTAAAAATGGTTATATATTAACAATAATAAAAAAGAACGAAACAAAAATGATAGTATATTAATAATTACAACGTTTACACATTTCTTGTTTAAACACTCTCTGTTGAATGCACCCTAAATTTTTTCTCGTACAACAGTTTACAAAAATTCCAACGAAATTCTCTTGCCGTTTTAGCGGTGTCTTCGTTAGAAATGTACAATTCTTCATTAGAAGTCAGTCTCTGTAAAAATATGCAAACCCAAACTCCACAGTCGCCTACTGATCCACTTTGATGTGGAACCGAAATCGGATAGCTTCGCTCAAATGGAGGATACCGAAAAGTAGGTCCCATATCGTAGTTATTATAGGCCAACCATGTGGTAAACATATAATCCAGAAAGTTTAACATATCGGATCTTTCGGCCGAGCAAATTTCAGGATAACTATAACAATAAAAAGTTATTTAGAATTTTAACAAAAAGAAAAAAATAAGAAATACTATTATTATTAATTTAAATATATTTCATAATCACCTATCATATACAGTCATTGACCACTTCGGAATGTCTATGACCGCAAGACACCAATGTTGATTATCCATATTTACCGGTACATAAAACTGTATGGTAATTAAACATTAGTTATTATAATGTATAAATAGGAACCACAACTTATAAGGTTTGAGACTTACAATATCAACATGTTCGATAGCCGGAAATGGCCACATTTGACCACTTGCGAGATCATGAAACCACGTTCTAAACATCTTAACAGAAGACAAGAAAAACGATGGTAAAATGGTCCAATCAGCCTCTGGATCTCTTTCCAACAATAACTTGTTAATCCAGCAGGACATATGCTATAAAAAAATAAGTTAGATTAATTATTAAATTAAAAATTAATTAGTATTTAAAAATTAAATGTATAACAACACTTACTGGCGTATCAAACCAACCAGTGGTTGCTTTTTTCCAAAAATCAGAATCCATAGCTACATTGGGATGATATTCTGTGTATACCCAATAGTTTTTTCGACCAATCAAGTTATTAATTAACTGTTCAGAAAATTCTTCCTCTTTATCACGAGGTGTAGAATCAAATTCTTGAAATGGTGACTTTAACAGCTTTGATTTTTTCTTTATTCTTCTTCCCCGTCCCTTTATTGAGGTGAACTGCAAATTTATAAAGTGTAATAAGATAGAGAGAAATTAAATACAAGAAATTTACAAAATAGACCTTGTCTTTGCACGAGCTAAGCATATGTGATAACGGGGTTTTAAATTTAGACATTTCCACATCATTTGCAACATCATCATCATCATCTTCTACCACCACTTTTTCTTTACTTTCACTCCCCGAGGCAAATCTCTGCATTTAATAAAAAAATTAAAAAAAATACATACATTTTAATTATTAAATTAGCTTGCAATAATTTTCTCCGTAATAAAAAATTACATCCATCCTTGAAATGAATGGGTTGATGTTGTCATTCAGATATCCCTGTGTAAAATAATAAACGTATTAAAATTTATTTAAATAACTTTACAATATAAAAAAATATTACGTAGGAAGTTAAATTATATTTGATACCTGATAATACTGATGATGCGTATCATGAGACTTAATAACTAAATCAAGTTTTTCCAAAACTTGATTTAAATTACCGGTGCTGGAACTTGAACCGTCATTGGTTCTTCCAAACGAATAGTTTATTTCATTATTTTCATCAAAGTATATGTCTCCAAAAAAATCGTCTTGAGCCGGCTTATACCCGTCCATAGAAGGCATTTGAGGTGGGGGCATGTACATTTGGGGTGGAGGCATGTTCATTTGGGGTGGATTCTGAAAACCCATGCTCATTTGGGGTGGATTCTGAAAACCCATGCTCATTTGGGGTGGGTTCTGAAAACCCATGCTCATTTGGGGTGGATTCTCAAAACCCATGCTCATTTGGGGTGGATTCTCAAAACCCATGCTCATTTGTTGAGGTGTATCAAATTTTAGTTTCAACTGAAACATCTGACCAATGTAAGCGAAACTATCATTAAGCCACTGCATATTAAACTCTTCAGGTGTGGGTAGAACGGTTATTGGTAAAAATTCTGGCTGTATTATTAAAAAAAATATAAGTTAAACAAGTATCGGTTATAAATATTAGTTATAAATGGATATAATTAGTAATAATCAAACCTGGTTTGATAACTTAAGAATTTTGTCAAATGTTGACAATTTATTTTTTTTCAGCTTTTGCCATCCAATTGCACGTGGTATGGCCTCAGAATAAGTACAAACTTTTTTCATATAAGGGAAAGATTCGTATATCCAAATCTGTTAAAAAAATTAGGCCCAAATTACAACAAAATATTTTTAAAATTTAACTCAAGTAAAAAAAAATGTACCTTAAAAGCCCAAATGAAACCGGTCATGGAATAATTCAACTTTTTTCCCGGTTCAATCTTTTTTTTCGTAAGAACATCTAATAAACTCGGGTATGTCCGACCCCACAGATATGAACCCCAGTTAAATTCGTTCCATGCTTGAAAGTCGTCTACAAGCATTAGGTGTTCTTTCTCTACTCTTTTGTCATTTTCAACTCCCATAAAGAGAGAGTATAACAGCAACAACAATGATAGACGCACTATGTCGGCGTCATCAAATTTATTTTCGTTTTCTTGCAAAAACGACTTTAAACCGTCTACGGAAAACGGAATAATAATATTGTCGGACAGGACGCGGTTAATAAAGGCACAACTTCCATTATTTTTATTTGTGTTATCACCAAATGAAAATCCGGTAATAACACAAAATTCGCGGGGTCCGAAACGTAACGGTGGGAAATTGTTGTTGAAAATATAATATATCCCGTCAAACTCTGGTTCAATATTAAAATTTTGTTGAAGTTTCAGAATGGAGTGAATTAATTGACCATCTTGTTGTGTGCTTTTTACATCTAACCATGGTCCGAAGCATTGTTGTCTCCATAAATTTAATCTATCTCGTTTCTTGAGATAATTGTTTTAACTAACTCAACGTTTCTCCATGAAACTCGCATTTTGCATTCAGCCGCCTATTAAATATGGTATAAAGTTAGTAAAAATTAAATATTATTTGTGCAAATTAAAAAAGAAAATTCCTGTCTCCTAGGTATAGTCATAGTATAAGTAAATACAACATGAGGGGCGCCTATATTTTTTTGAAAAATAAAAAAAATGATAAACATTTGGACAAAATGGTAATATATTCTTAAAAGAAGAAAAAACTCACTTCTGTCATTTTGTCTGATATACTCATGTACACAACTATCTCAGCTCTAAAACCGACACGTTTTCGACCCGGTGCTCCAAACCCGACACGTTTTCGACCCGACGCTCCAAACCCGAAATGTTTTCGACCCGGTGCTCCAAATCCGAAACGTTTTCGACCCGGTGCTCCAAACCCGACAAGTATTCCACCCGGTGCTCGAAACCCGACAAAGTTGCTCCAAACCCGACAAGTGTTCCACTAGCTGCTCCAAACCCGACATAATGTGCCCGACAAAGTGTGAATGTGGTCCCAAATTTCGGTATAAAAGATAAAAAATGGAGGGAAAATGTTTTTTTCTTTTTGGCGGGAACTAGGTGGGCGGCGCGCCCACAAAATTTTCTCTAACCGGGCCGGGCGCCCACATACAAATGGGCATAATTTAATTAAAAAAATTTTTTTTTTTTTAATAAAACGGTATACGGGCGTGGCGCCCACATAATATTGCGGATACGGGCGTGACGCCCACAATGGGAGTAAAAAAAAAATTTAAAAAATTTAATAAAAAGCCGTATACGGGCGTGGCGCCCACATAAAATACCGGTTCCGGGCGTGACGCCCACAATGGGTGTAAAAAAAAAAAATTTTAAAAATCTTAAAAAAAAACGTAGACGGGCGTGGCGCCCACATAAAATAGCGGCTCCGGGCTTGACGCCCACAATGGGTGTAAAAAAAAAAAGTTAAAAAAATTTTAATAAACATGTATACGGGCGTGGCGCCCACATAAAATTGTGGCTCCGGGCGGGACGACCACTATGGCATATAAATGGCATATAAATGATATTACAATTGCTAGTTTAATCCACAAACAAAAAATGTCCGATTCGTTAAAGCTCGATAACACAACAAACAAAGAAGTTGAAAATACAACAAACTTGGTTGAACAACCGGAAGATGAAAACAAATTAGAAAACCCAAACAACGACCAACAAGAAGAGAACCGTGTAGATGAAGAAGAACGCTTCTGGAACTGGGCGTTTGATACGTTTTTGCCAACAAATGTTGCTGACGAAAACGAAGGTTCTGAAGATATCTACGATCCAGATGAAGACTATGTCCTTCCTGCACAAGATTATCTTCATTTGCAATATGAAAACCGACCCGAGGACGAATACGTGCCTCGTGATCCATGGCAGGACGAGTATGAGATTTCATATTCTTGTCATAACCCATGGGAAGATGAAAACGATAGTTATTCAGATTAGAGAAAATTATGATGTATTTTTTTAATTTAATCTATGTTTTTAAGTATTTATGTAAAGTTTAAATTTGGGTGTGTTTATAATTATTTAACTTACTTATACACGACAGACTATTAATAAAAATATAATATTACAATTTGTTATACATTACATGGTCGAGGCAAACAACGCCAAAAATAAATTTGCTCGGCCATGAATAGTCGATAATTCGTACAACATTGTTTGAATCCATCAGCTAAGTCTAATGGTTTTCCGGTAACTAAATGTTCCATTAACATACAAACGTATAAAGCCTCGTTGCCGTATGTTTCATTTTCGGGTCTTATGTAATCATCATTAGCTCCGTATGTGATATTGCTTTCTTGACGTCGTTTAACTTTCCAGTAACGAATGTTCACCAACAACGCCGTAAAATATACTGCTATCTTCTTCAAAATTGGATGAATACGCTCTCTGTATCTATCACCAGATATACATTTGTGGTTATACATAATAAGATCCAAAGAATTCAAATCAATCATGATTAATGACCAATCTTGAGAACCAAAACATAACGGAAAATAAACGTAATCAATGTCTAAAAAAGAAGGAAAAGGAGAAACTTTTCCATTAGCAAATTTTATTGCGTTTTTGTTGCATGAGTCTAAAAGACTGTCAACAAAGGATGGTGGTAAAATTGTCCAACGCAAATTTAACGTTCGACCCTGTTGAACTTCTCTGCTTCTCCAGTTGATTAATCTTCCAGCCCAACCTTCAATATGCTGTACAAATAAATTAATATATAAATTATTAAATAAATTAAATAAATTAAATAAATTTAAAATATGTATCCTTACATTTGGTGTTAGATAACCATTATTACAATAGCCTAACAACGTTCCCCAAAAACGTTTATCAAGCTTTTCAGAATTAAAAAAAACAGCTGAGTAACAAAATGGAGAATCTCCGTTGTTAAAAAATTCAATAACATCTTTAGACCATTTCTCTGACTCGTCATCTGGAATAGCCCATTTACGTTTTTTAATCTGTTGTGGCTGCTTCGTCTCGTTAGAGCGACTTCCTTCGCCTTGCATTTCATTACAATTATCTGGTGAAGTCTCGTTTTGAAAATTGGGACGTCTCCATTTTGAAAGAATCCATTTCGAGGGTTTCTCAACGGGTTGAGAAGAATATTGTTTATCCATTTTACGAAATTTGTAAGTTGTGTCTTTTTGATGAATGTGAAAAACTTTAACAAAAATTGATTTTTATAGGCAAAAATTTTTTTTTTTTATAAAAAAATCGAGTTATTGGGCGGGACGCCCGTAGTGGAAAATAGTATATGGGCGGGACGCCCGTAATGAGGTAAAGTGGGAAATTTTTTTTTTTTTTTTTAAAAATCGTGTTAGTGGGCGGGACGCCCGTAGTGGAATTTTCATAATGGGCGGGACGCCCGTAGTGGGTTCCCGCTTAAAATTTCGAAAAAAAAGGGCGGGACGCCCGTAGCTAGGTTCGGGCGCCCACAATGTGGTTCGGTTCTCTTGGTCACCGACGCCTACAAAAAAAAAAAAAATTGACTATGGGCGGGACGCCCGTAACACGCGTGTCAGAGTGGGCCCGCCGCCCGTGACCGGGGGGTGTTTTTTACGGGCGTCGTATCATTTTTATGGGAGTGGGCGCCTCTAGAGTACACGTGGCGATACCGAATTGGTCGACAGAGGTGGGCGGCGCCCGGAGAGCCATGGGCGTCGGCGCCCATGGCGGTGGCCATTTTGGGAAAAACGTGTGTGGGCGTGGATACTTTGGGAATTTTCCCTTAAAATAATCAATATCGACTTTCCCCCCCAAAAGATTTCCAATACTTCCCCTCTCTCACACACCCTACAAACCCTAAAACTGATCTTACAAAAATGGCGAGAAAAATTGATGTTCAGAAGCTCATTTCATACAGCGATGATCTGGTTCAGTTCTTGAAAACCGAAAAGGACATTAATTCCTTGAATCATTGCATTGAACGGTCCGACGGAATCCGCTCCCGTTGCCGTTCCGATCATGCTGCACTTCAGACATCTGTCCAAGGTAAAAAAATTCGAATTTCAGGTCATAATTTTTGGATTCTGTTGTTTTTGTATAAACGACTACATGATTCTTTTCATAGCATTCGAATTGAAATGTTCACAATTTCGTCATCAGTTTTAACTGGATGGAAACATTTAATGGGAAAATTAAACGAATTAAAGCTATGAGACTATTGATGCAACAGGTTATCATAAAAACATTGAAATGTGCAAGGAAAAATCGCAAGTTGCAGAGGCTGAAGTGGCTTCAGATGCGGAGATTCATATGCTTCAGAAAGAATTGGATGATGAGATTCAGAGAGAAGCATTGCTAGTGAAGGACCTTAGATAAGTACTTAGTTACATAATTTCAATTTTATATACACACGCGATAATTTATGTGGTTCTAACAGTTCTCAACCAGTTACATAATGTGTTTGATGATTTGATTAGTATATGTATGTTTAGTACACGCGATTATTAATGTAGTTTTAATGGTTTCCAACGTTTTATTATGTATCTACCCTGTATGTTTGGTACTGTTTGTTTGTATACTGTGTATTTGGTTACATAAGATCAATGTTTTATACACAAACAGTAATTAACGTGGTTCTTGCAGTTCTCAACATATTGCATAATATATTTGATGATTTGATTAGTACTTGTATGTTTAGTGCAAACAATAATAAATGTGGTTCCCCTGGTTCTCAACCTATTACATAATATATATGATGATTTGATTCGTAATTGTATATTTACTACACACAATAATTTTAGTGGCTCTCATGATTCTCAATTTTTTATGAGCTGCTGTCTTCCCCTGTATCTTTAGTACTGTTTATTTGTATACTGTGTATTTAGCTACATAAACTCAGAGTTCTATACACGCTCAATAATTAATGTGGTTTTCTACTTGTTACATAATGTATTTGATGATTTGGGAGTATTTGTATGTTAAAGTAGTAAAGTACACACAATAGTTAATGTGGTTCTCATGGTTCTTAACCTGTTATGAGTAGCTGTCTACCCCTGTATCTTTAGTACTATTTGTTTGTATGCCGTGTTTTTTTTGGAGTCAGGGTCTCTCTAAAAGCAACTTTTTTTCTATAGGGATAGATGGATTGTCTTTAGAGTTTAGATTTTACTGATAGCTTTTTGCTATAAGCAAGGTTTAAAAAAGCGGAAACGAGCCTCGAGGCGTTTTCTGTTAGCCTCACGAGGCGTAAGCCTCGAGGCGGACCGAGGCGGACCGAGGCGTAAGCCTCAAAACAACCTTGAAAAATAATTAAAATTACATATATATTACATAAAAGCCACAATTTAACATAAAACAAATGATAAAAGTATCACAAGGTATAATACAATTGAATAGGTAGAGCAAATCGAATTCGAAAATGCATTGTATATTGAAATTAAGTACCATCAGCAGTTGTATATTTTTAGTGTAAAATGGATGCAAAGGAATCCTAAAGAATTTGAAGGTGTAAATTACACGCTAGTTAAGATTTCTAAGCTCCCGACCAAGCGGGGGTCAAGGGGGCCGCGCCCCCTTGCAGGGTCCTAGGGGCCGCGCCCCCTTGCAGGGTCCTAGGGGCAGCGCCCCTGGCGGGGTCCAAGGGGCAGAGCCCCTGGTGGCGGTCCCGCTGGCCAGTCAGCGGGCGGGGGTCAAGGGGGCAGCGCCCCTTGTGGGGTTTGGGGCGTTGCCCCGAAACCTAAACGAAATGCTAGATTTATTGTATACGCATGCTTTAGTTCAATTAGGTTTCTTATTTTACCTAAACGGGTGAAATAAAGGTTAAAAAACTCAAAACAGGTAAAAAAAAAAGCCCAAAATCAAAAAATACCATCTTTAGTGAGGCTTAAGCCTCACCGCCTCGCCTCACCGCCTCTACGCCTCAACACGCCTCGGTCCGCCTCGACACAACCGAGGCTTAAGTTCCAAATCACCCACCTGAGGCTAAGCCTCAAAGGCGTTTTCTGGCCGCCTCAGCCGAGGCGTACGCCTCGAGGCGCGCCTCACGGCGCCTTTTTAAACCATGGCTATAAGTGAGATTTACTAGGTACGGTTGCATATGATGATTTGCTTACTGATTATTTGCCATTATCATATACACAGCCATCGCCAGTCAAATTAAAAACCTTGATGAGCAAAGAAGTTTTTTAGAAGAGAGATGCCAATTTCTGAAGAAACTAGAACAAGATGAAATGAAGACAGTGTAAGTCTATAGTCAAACTTGATGATTTCATAAATGTCAATACAATTTTATTATGATTGAAAGCATGCTAACGATAAAAAAAAACTACTGTAATGCAAAAATATTAAACAATGCAATGATGCAATTTGAAACATCATTGAGTATTGCAATATGTTGTAATGGAGAGGTATCATTTACTTCTTTGTTCTTTTTCACAGGATGAAGCTCTCAATGTATGCATCTGTAACAGACATCATCCCAGACTTAAATGAACATTCCAAGATATCTGGACGTATGTGTTTACCAACTTTACTTTGTTATTTTACAACTGCATGAGATTTAAAAATTAACTAATTTCGCCACCAATCACAGATATTGTTGATAAAGAGAAGCAAGTAGTTGAAAAATTCGAGTTCAATTCCCAGGAGATGAGTGATTTTGATACTTGTAATGCAATCTGGAATAGAAGCATGTTGTTGAAAAATTCGGTCATATGATAGAATTCTTCCTGCTACTTACCATTGATCGATTATGACTAGCTATTTGCTGCGGTATGTTTATTGTTGTTTATTTGTTCATTGTATATTTTTGGAGTTATGATTTCTTTTGAAGCATTCTTTTTTTCAGAGGTAATGTTTGTCCATAATTCATCATCCCCAGACCCTACCAGACCCTACTAATAGCTAGGGGTGCGGATCAGGTCGGATAACGGTTTATTTTGATTTAAGAATTTGTAAGACCCTATTCAAAACCTTGACATGACATGAGTTAGAAATATGTTAATCCGATCTAAATCCATTTGAGTAACCCAAATAAACTTATTTTTACAATCTGAATAAACATGTTATATTTGGATATTCGACCTGAAATAAACAAGATTTGTATCCAATCCAAAAACGGATATCCAATCCGAATATCTTATTCAGATTGATTTTTTCGAATTGCGCATATCACTATTCACTAATGGCATTTGCTAATTGCCTATGATGTATTTCATTAATGGATGCTAATTTTTACCCCAATTGGGCCTATCGCTAATGGCATTTGCCTTTGCAAGATGGTCGATGAACTTTTTGCATCTAACCGTTTATCAAAGTAAAGTATATGCTAGTGAAGCCCATGAGCATTTGCTTTACTATACTTTTCCCAAACGAGTATTGTATTTTTGGTTTAAATGAGTAATATCATACAATAAAATAAGTTGAGATGAAACATCTTAACATAATACGAGTTAAATTGGTAACTTAAAAACTTTATGAATAAAATGTATTTACATAGTTTGATATCGCTATACTGGTAAAGTAGTATGAGAATGTCTAGATATACTATGTGTATTCCTAAAATTTTTACAGTTTTTATAATTTTCAGTTAAAAAAGATAGGTTGTGATGTTGTGTTATTGATTGTCATGTGAGAAGTAAGGATCTAGAATAGACTAAATAAAAAAAAATTATTATAATAATAAAAAGTTCATGTGAAACTTGTACAAAAAAATCAAGACTTTTATACGAAATTTAACCTAATTGTAAAATTTGTACAAATAAGGAGTCAAAAACTCTAATAGCAATTGTTAGCGACAGGCTAGTCTTGCATTTATTACATCTAAAAAACTGTTTATATTACAATTTCAATCAAAAACACTATGAACTAGTGGATCAGTTCATAATGATGAGGGAATCATCAATTTGATATGTCATATGCAATGAACGTGTTAACACATGAATATAAATAAACTGTGAAATTGTATGCAATATAAGATGTGATTATAGATTGTGCAACTCTTCACTGTTAATTAAATTACATCTAAAAAACTATTTGTACATACAATTTCACACAAAACGTTTGAAGAGCCCCAAAACCTTCTAACTCAACTTTGAATCTCTTGTGAATTCAACACTTTCACACGAGTCTTCTACTCTTTCATACGAAACTTAATTGTGTTCTTCTCCAAAGCTTTGGCTTTTGATACATTGGCTTTTTTTAATCCTTACAAGAACCCAATCCAAGGCGGGCTTTACTTAACAACAAGAGTAAATTATCGATATGGACCTTGTGATTTACTAGTATTTCATTCTTCGTTTATAGGTTTTTTAAATTACCCATATAGTCCAAACTTTAAACATTTATAACACATATAGTCCTTAAGTCAATAAATAACCCTCATATAATTGACCAAATTACTCTCACATAAAGACTATATATGTTACAAATGTTCAAAGTTTGGACCATATGGTTAATTTATAAAACATAGTGATCAAAAGTGAAATAGTAGCAAACCTCAGGGATCATCTCGATAATTTACTCTAACAACAGTATAGGCAAAAGCCTAGCCCCCCCAAATTTTTGGGGCCCCCATTGTTCGGGATTAGGTTCGGTTTATGGTTTAGGTTCTTTATTTTGTTGTTTTGAATCTGAAAATTGAGAGAGTTCATTCATATTATCAAAAGAGAATGTTTGTTTAAGGATCTCTCTTTATAAATAATTACATCTTCTACGTTTTTGTTTCACCTATACTTAAAGTTGGAATAATTTTTTTATAACTAAGTATTGTACTTTTTATCATTTTTTTACATCATTTAAGATTATTGTATGTTAACTGTAATTATGAGTTTAGAATTTGTAAACCATAGTTTTTATCACATACAAAATTTATTTACGAAAATGACCTCAATTTTTGTATTTGTCTTGAGCCCTAAAAAGCTTGAGCCCTGAAAAGCTTGAGTTTGTCCTGACCCAATCCATAAGATTGAACCTTTTATCAATCAATGTCGTTAAGGTTTGGATCGTGGCTCGGCCCATTAGATCATTTATAAATACGTATTAGGTTGAAAACTCGTGAAAAACACTGGTTGAACAACATAAAGAATGTAATTTTAGAAATTGTTTAAGGAAAACATATTACGTATTTGATCAAAAATAAAATGTAAACTTTGAAATTTTAGGTAGTTTGTGAAAGCTTTTTTTAAAATTTTCAAATTGTTATGTTTATATACTTTCTTTTTAGTTTATACTTATATTTAAATAAAATTATCAAACAAAGAAGAGAAGAATTAAAATTTTAAAAAATTAAATGAATATTTAGTGGAAGAGAGAATCAGGAAAACAAATTTTAGGTAAATTATGAGATGTGTCTCTATAAACTTTATTTATTATAATATGTAGATTTTATTTAATTAAATTGTTTTACCTTTTTAGCCATGAACGTTATTTATAAAGCATTTTTGTATATCAATTATCATTAATTTTATTTGTTTTGAATAACAAAACAATCAATTATATATAAAATCTAGCAAGATGCTACAAAATAATTAAAGCAAATAAAATACAATAAAAAAAATAGATATTAATTATCCCTATATAGCAGATTCAATTTGGCTTTTAATCCCAAAAAAATTGTCGCTTTAATGGCTTCTATCAGTCTTTCTCAACTCCATATATATTCTCTTCGAATGTTCTTTTGGACCTTGCTTTTAAATTTAACTAAAGGCTTGTCAACACCATCAAATATATTTTTACTTTTAAAGTGGAATACTCACCGAGTAGCTTGGCATGATTCGAAATACTACTTGACACTTTTAAAAAGTTAGCATTAGAGGTGACAACTTTTACCTATATCAAAGAAAATTGGATGTTTTGGGTAAACAATTGTCGTATGAAAGGTTGAAATGGGTAACATCATAATATTGAATAGGTTGAGATGGGTAGCACTTAAACACAATGCGTGTCAAGATGGGTAACCAAAAAATATGTAAATGCAATGGATTCAAACATTTAAAAAGTGATTAATAACATATTTGATGAGAAAGTCACTAAAAATTATCCAAATAGGCTATTTGTTTACTTATAACACATCTTAAGTTAAACTAAATTGATGTTTTTTTAGAACAATCTATTTAGACCCTAACTGATTTTGCTTAAAACTCATTCTAACCCGCACCCATCCTGACCTATTACCTAACCCGCCCACCCAGGCATAGTTTGATTCGAAAGACTACTCGATACTTTTAAAGATTGACATCTTAATATAGTTTTTTATAGAGTTTGACTTAAACATTGATGTTACAATTTAAAACAATTATAATGTTTTGGTATTTCTACTCAAGGCCAACTCAAGCTTTTTGAGAGGACTTAAGACAGATACAAAATTTTTGTTTATGACAAAAAATCGTGGTTTGCAAATTCTAAAACATAATAAAATGTTAATTTGTGGTTAATAACAATTTATAATTGCAATTAATTAATGATAACCATCATTTTCACTTTTATTACCAAACGTAATCCCAGTATCACAATAATTAAAAATTTACATTCAACTATAACTTTTTAATGATTATACTAGTGAAATTGCATCATGAACAAAAACAAAACTTTTCTACAAGAGAGTACTCTGTTTCTTCAGATAAAATTGAGGCTCAAAAAGTTTGGAGGCCAGACACTCTTGCCTCAAACTTTCTTAAGTAAAGCCTGACGTTGTTTAAACTACAAGATCTATGCAAGTTTCAATTACGAATTATGTATGTTATATGTAAATCTAACCCTTAAACCTCTCGGGTTTAAGACCTTAAAGTTCAAAACTCATCCCTGAGCATAAAAAAGATGTTAAAAAATATATAAATTATCTCAATAATAATTTATGAGTAAAAGTGGCCAAGTTGAATATTATAAAGCTTAGTGGTAAAACGATGACATGACCATAACTATAACGATGGGAATCATGTCTGCTTTCCTTTACTAAAACGTTTTGTTGGATTCTAGAACAAGTAGTCAAAATATCGTGCCTTTGACTATTGACTTTAACTTTAAAAGTCAACGTAGAATAAAATGCAGTTTTTATTTTAGTCCTCATATTATCTTTAATGAATAATTCATGCCCAAATTTCTATAAATACTGGTAGTTTTGATTTGATAAGTTTGACTTTATGACATGCAATTTAGATGGTCTCTATAAGTTTTTTTTTTCATTATAGATTAAAAAAATCAACTTTGACATCCAAAAAATAATAAAATCTAACTAAAATCGATTGAAATAAATACTGATGAATAATTATTTATTTAATATTAATTATCCTATAAATACTATATGGTAAAAATTTATGACATATTTACATAATTAATCATGTAAACAACTATTTTTTAAGATTATTAAATATAACGTCTAAAGTAGAGTAAAACCCATTGTGTAGGGGTGAAAGTAGAATAATAATTTTACAGTTTGCACCCATTATTTGGTGTTTCACTGTTTCGGCCTTTTGTAAAAGCAAAATAGATAATCTACGAGGTTTTTTTTTTTTTTTTTTAATTTTTATTTATTTATTTTCGTTTACGTTTAAAGGATTCCAATCTAGAGACGAAGTCTATCACGCAACCGTAAAGAATCTAACGCGATGAATCTGGTCTATATTCTATATTATTAAATTTTTTCACTTCAAAAATAAATTTAAGTAGATTTTCTTTCTTGTGAGTTACCCGAGAACCTATCAGAAACCTTAAAATGCTATAAACCTTTTTTTTTAACAGCTTGATACGATGACACTTAAGTTGAATTTTAATATTCGATTCGATGCTTTAGGGCGTACGCTCGAGCACATCCCAGAAGGTTGTGTACACCCATGATTTTTTTTCCCGTTGGGTCACTTTTTCCTAGTCCTCTAATTTTTAGTAACTCAATGTTACAATTTTACATTGTGTCCCGATCACAAGGTCGGTCGGATCGGATAAAATAATAATATATGATTACATGATTGAAATACGTTACTATTTAAAAACAAATAATAAATTCACAATGTCAATAAAATAGCTTGAAAAGAAGTTATAAACACTTCTTTGGTAGAAGTAATTCTTTCTTCTAAATAACTCATTTTGATACTAAAGGTAGGTTGATAAACCATATCGGATGACATTCTACCCAACAAGGTGGATACTTCATATCCTGCTTGGACAAAACGAAAGATATTGTTAACAAATAAAATAACGTCTTGTTCATTAACATATCGGAAATATTCCGTCATAGTTAGGGCAGTCAAATACCGATACGGCTCCGTGAGCTTTAGCAACATAGTTAAAAAAACTTGCATCTTATAGTTCTATACTAGTTTTCTTCTTTAGGAAACGTTCTATCACGTGTTCGACCTTTTCAATATAAATAATATACATATAAATTCGGGTTTTGTAATTATACATTGCCACGGTTTGGAACTAAAAAAAAAAGAGTCATCCTAGATTTGAACCTTGAACCTATTTTATAAGAATAACCCATGATCTCTCAATAATCATTCAACCAACTTGAATTTTAATATTATAAACTTATGGGGTCATAAAAAAAAATCCTATGGGGTCAAAAGAATTTTGCAATATATGATCTATTAACAAGTTGAAATTTAATGGGGTCATGTCACTCTGCTGGAATATATATAAGTCCGTCCATGTAGGAAGGAACTTCACAACTGGGTTAACCTATTGACATTGCCTATGCAAATATGCATTGACTGAATTCAAGCTTAAGACCTCTTGTAGAAAAGTGAGGGGCAATCATTATGCTATATGTTTCGGGTAAAAATTAATAAGCTTAATTTTTAGCAAAACGAATTAAAAAAGTGGAATATTGACCTTCGGTTATTACCGTCAATTACATTACAGTCACATAGGCTTTGGTTATGGGTTTTCATGGTGAATCATATTCATAAAGTTGTGTGTGTCTACATATTCAACATGTCATAGCATATCATTTCACGTTATCATATCTACGAACTCACCAGCATCCTTGCTGATCTTTTATATTACAAAATCTTTTTCCGGAAGAATGTAACAAGTGCGAAAAGTGAGGATGCATGAATATAAGACACGTTTAGTAACTTATAACTGGTTAATGTCGTTTAAGGATGTTGAAACTTAATGTATAATATTTTAATTATGATATATAGTGTGTATGGTTTGCCATGGATGTATGATACCAATGTAACAATCAGTCACACCCATCTCTGTGACCTCACTATCAAGTTTCCGCAACATGTTACAACAGTTACTGACTTCATGCGTCATTCAGTGACTATATCAGGTAAAGTGAGAGATGGGGGTGTGACAACCACTCCGTGTCCTCTTACTATTTTGTAAAATTACAGAAGGTAATACTTTGAAAAAGTTAATTTGTCACTACAATGTGAACCCAAAGGCGTATTCCATCATAAAAGTAGTACTTTGTCGTAAAAGTTGACATCACGACATTTTAAAAACCAAATGTGTACTTTGTTGTAAAAACGAAAGCCATATCAAAATACAAATAAATACATAATGATAAACAAATTATACATGTATGTATCTATGTTTATATATACATGCATGCATATATATATATATATATATATATAGGGATTCATTCAAATTATAACCAACAAGTTGTAAATAACTAAAAAATTCATTTATAGCCACATGATTTAATAGGTATAAAAACACTTTACTTTTAAGTTAAGAGAAATTACTTGTATATACACTTTAAACTTGTAACTAGAAATTGTTTTTAGTTTTTAAAGAATAGTGGTTCTAATTAAACATTCTTATACACACAAATATGGATATACATACATATATATATATATATATATATATATATGCATCAAATGTAAGACAATTCTTAATGTGGTGAATTTTCTTTTTTATTTATTAAGAGGTAATTCAATAACTTATTATGTATCACACACACACATATTTGTGTGTGTAACTTTCTTTATTTTTTTTTCAAATGATGTTCACTTTCTTTTTTGGAAATCTGAATGTCATATGGCCCTGTTCTATTCGGTGAAATAAAATAAAGTTGTGTTTCGGAGATATGGCCTGGTGGTTGAAAAACCTGGTCTTGAAAACCTTTAAAATTAACTTTATTTATGGAGACAATAGGTAAACAGAATAAAAAAATAATAAATAGTCAAGTAATTGTAATTTAAATTGAAAAAAGAACTTTTGATTTAAACTAAATCAGTTTTATATGTTAATTTTTTAATAGTTTGTTTTTAAACATTTTGTTTTATTATTTTTTTTTTGAAAAAAATGACAATTTTTTTTCAAAAACATACGTTTTTATGAATTATATAAAGAAAGTATTAATTTGCAATAACAAATTATAATTATAAAATGATATTTCGAGATAAATATGATAAAAATTTTATTTTTAAAAAGTTTATACATTAAAAAGATTATTAAGAAATTGTTATTTAAAGTGCCTTTTATTTACACAAATATAAGTTAATATCATTTACATACACCAATTTAATAAAGAAAAATACTAAATAATTAGTAATAAAAATTTACAAAACATAAATGATATTTCAAATAAAATATGATTGAAATTATATATATTTTCAAAATGCTATATTCTAAAGGTTATCTCGTTTTTTTAAAACTTCAATTTAAATTCTTTTTAATTTTCATTTTAAAAAAATGTTTTTAAAGCTTTTAATTTTTTAAAAGACTGGTTTTAAAAAATTTCGTACTTTTTAAATTTTATTCTTCCAAAAAAATTTATATTTTATAATAATTTGATTTTTATAAAGTGAGTTTACTAATATCAAGATCTTTTTTTAATATATCAGCAAATATTTTTTGAATGAAATAATTTAACTAGTATTAATATTTTTATTTCATATGAGAGATATACTTAATAATAGAGGAACAAGAAAATTACTATAAGAATATCCAAAGTAAGATGTATCTAACTATATTTTTATTTATATTATTAACATAAAAATAAAATTATTTTTAAAATAAAAAATGAGAAAGAGAACAAACAATGGGTGTTATACCATTGACTATTTTCCTTTCAAAATATAAGCCCCATACAGCTAAAATATACGTACGGGTTTTAAAGTAAAAAGAATCACACGTCTTCCACACCAAGAGAATGAGTAAACGAAGCATATAGTTGTACGAAGAAGTGTTAGTATCGGTTAAACAACTCATTCCATGCAAATGCAGGAGGCATGACATCCCCAATTAAGTTTGTTTAATTTAAAACAATTTTTTTTTAAAAAAAACAAACAACTTATAAACAGACCCGTCTTCGAGAGTTTGTTTGCATTGTACGAATACTAAAAGTGAGCCCTTATATATGTAGAAAAACTTCATAAATTGATGATTATTAATATAACAATAAGTTAATAAAAAAATATAAAAACAATTTTGTTGCGAGGGTTTACCTATTCCAGGGCTCCCGCGCATTAAGGGGTAATTGAATGTAACACGACGGGACCTCTTATCATTAGAAAAAAAAAGATTCTTTACTTCGTGAAATCGTTTTCTATTTCAAATCTCCTATCAAACATTTGAATTATCAAGTTTCTTGTCGTATGGCATATTTAACAATTATAAATTAATAAATTATATAAAAAAAGAATCATTATTTTAAGGGTAACATAAGACACTATAAACCCAAACATAGCATAAATTAACAAACCATAAAATATAAAAAACAAAATATATATAAAGAATCAGAAAAATAAATTGAAACACTCAGATATTATTAGTACGATCATATAAGTATAAAAATTAAGGAGCTATTTGGTTAGCATCTTAATACTCATTAAGAATATATTTTTATATGGTTTATAGCTTGTTATTGGTTAGGAGGTTTTTTAAGTAGGGGTGAGCATGGTTCGGTTTGTTCGGTTTTGATCTAAAACCATAACCATAACCGATATGTCGGTTAAACCAATATGATAACCATAATCAATCGGTTATGACGGTTTTGGTCAGGCGGTTATGATGATTATAACTGGTTGGTTATAGGTTGATTAACCATTAAATATATCCAATAATATTAATATGTATTAACAAAACGATATCCATGAATTCAAACAAAATCTAATCCAAATTTCAAACAAACATTCAAAATGTTGAAATGCCAAAATTCCGATAACATATGATTGGTGGACGTTTAACTTTAGTCTTCATTATGTTAAGAAAGTGATAAAAGAAATTAGAAAAATATCTTTTGATAACTTTTTAGGGGGAATCAAAGTGGCACCATAAATTAGACATTTATTTGAACTTTGGCATCTTCTAGTATAAATATAATTAAAGATTTATGCATTGTTTAGTGATTTAAGAAGTTCGGTTCGGTTATGACAGTTATAGAAATATTGATAACAAAAACCGAACCACTAATTTTGGTTATTAAAAAATTGTTTAAGCGAACCATCGGTTTTTCATTTGGTTTGGTTTTCTCGGTTATACTGGTTACGGATCGGTTAATTCGGTTTTTCATACACCCCTATCTTTAAGTCTAAATTGTTAAGATGTATCTTTAAGTTTGAATGACTAAGAGGTAACATCGGTGCTGTTTGCTTTTTAAGAGCTAAAATTTCTGCAATCTGCGGACTACATCTGTATAAGAAGAGGTGGACTAACTTTCTGTAGTCTGCAAGAAGAAGAGTGTTTATTTTTTTAACGTCTGTTGACTGCTAAAATAATTTGGTGGTGTCGTACAGACGGTGGTGGGGGGGGGGGGGTGACCGCCGGTGGTGGTGGACGGTGGTGGGTGGTCTCTGCAAACTTTAGAAAATCCTAGAAGTGGGTTGGGCCACATTTGCACCAAGAAGAGCACGCGCAGACTTTTTTAAAGAAGCATCTTCAAAAAAACAAACAGTCTACAGATGCCACTGTTTGAGCGGCGTAGACAAAAGAGTTGTGATATATATCCGGAACATTGTTTTATCGATTATCTCAATTTAAATGAGATAAAATATGTCATTATCAAAATTTTCTCATATTAAAAATTTTATTTTTAAATATTTATATAAATGAATTATAAATATTATTATGTTTTTTTACTAACTGATAAAAATTATTATTTAATAAATCTGAATATACTATTTGTTTAACTATAACTTAAATCAAATATATAACTTAAATTAAATAAATACATTTTTCAAATCAATACATTTAAACCTAAATTAATTCTACTTAAATTTCATTTAAATTAATTTTACTTAAATTTCACTCCAACCTAAATTTGTTCTTACATGTAACGTGACTCAACCCTTTTTTATTTTATATTTTTATAGAAGGAATAACTAGCTTAAGCTTTAGAGGTTAGGACTTAGGACTCAATTGCTATATTTGTTTTTATTATTTTTATTTTGTTTGACATTGGAAGTTTGAACGAATGGTTTCCAGCTATCTGACGCATCAACATGCATTTAAATTCTCAAAGTATTTGGTCTACGTTTGACTTTATATCTCCACTACCATTTTCCATCTGTTTATTACGCTGCCCAAAAGTCAAACTATTCTCCACCGTCCGATCAATATCGCATCTCCTTGGACTATACTTTCCCAATTGAACCTTTATAATCCCCCAAAATCCTTCATCTCTCTCATTGAATTTAAGCTTTTTCTTCCACAACAATGGCGGTCGATTGCATCGGAGTTCAAACTGTAGATCATCTCAATCGCATATTTCAGTTATCAACTCATGATTTCAACGTTTCTTCAAGCTACACGCAAGCGGTACCCGCGTTAAAGCGTACCGGTCACGCACGGTTCCGCCGTGCACCGTCGTCGTCTTCTTCTTCCACCGGACCTTCAACTTCTTCACATTCGGATGATAAAACAGAAGATTCTACTTCGTCTATCGTGTCTTCTTTAGCCGGAGAAGGAAGCGTTTCCAACGGTAAACAGGTTTCTTCGTTAGGTATCGTAGCTCCGGCACCGACGTTCTCGTCGAGAAAGCCACCGCTTCCGTCGACTCACCGGAAACGATGCATCGCTGACCGTCCTGTTGCTTCTGTACACGGATCTCGAAGCGGTTGCCATTGCTGCAAGAGAAGGTGTGTATTCCTCCAGGCTTACGTTAGCGAATAGCTATACTTGTTATCTATCTTACGCCTCGTGTTCGTAGTTCATAAATTAACATCTTCGTTCTCTTTGTCCTTTCAGGAAAACCGGATCGAAACGTGAAATAAGGAGAGTACCGATTGTAGGATCTAAGGTCACCAGCATACCTGCAGATGATTATTCATGGAAGAAATACGGTGAGAAGAAGATCGATGAATCGCCATACCCAAGGTAATTAATCAATCGAACAATAAATTCATAGATCATCAAACTGATTATAAATTCATAATTTCTGATTCTGATTTTAATTTCAAATTTGCAGAGTGTATTACAAGTGCATCACCGGAAAAGGATGCCCGGCGAGGAAGCGCGTGGAGTTTGCCTCAAAAGATTCGAAGATGCTTCTCGTTACTTACGACGGAGAACACCGTCACCGTCACCGTCACGCTCCGACACCGGTGCCGATGAGTTTGACCGGTGTGTTTGTCCAGTCAAAGTGAGGGAACACGTCGCTTTGCACTATTTTCTATGGTCTACAAGAGTTGGTAGGAAGAGAAAATGACTTTTTGGTATTCTTACTTTAGTTGAGGGGTGTAGTTTGTACATTTGGAAAACTTGGAGGATGTAAATGTAAAAAAGAAGATGCCTTAGCCCTGAGGCCTGAGATCTGATATTCGATTTTGTCCGGATTAGCTCTTTTGTCTCTTTTTGTTTTTTGAATTGTATTTTTTTGTGTATAAAAACGTTACTCAAGTCTATACAACATTACAATTTACAAGTGATAACAAAAAATAATTTAACTAAAATTAAGAGTTTTATTTACATAAAAATTGTTAAGACGTTTTTCTAAAATTAAATTTTTAGTTTTTCTTATGTCAATATATTGTAATAGAATAAGTATAAACGCAAAATCCCATTTAAGGTATATTTTAGAAGTGATTTGTCAAGAAAGACGATTTTGTCGCAATTCATATGACTCCTATAAACCAATACGAGTTGTATATATTTCAATTTTTGACAAAAACTAATAACATTTAGTTAGAGCATGTAATATAACTGATACAAGTCATATAGATATATACCGTCGTATTGTGATACGCATACTTATAAGTGAGTACAGCTTGAGTCATATGCATGTCAAGTATTTGATTGGACTTTAAATTCTTTTATTTTTGTGCCAATTATTTAACACATTGTTATATTTCTTGATCCACATACCAATTTGACATGACCAGTGGCGAAGCTTTACTGGAAACATGGGGGCGAAACTTTGCCACATATAACTTTTTTTCCCTAACAGCCTAACGCTAACAGTTAAATGTTATGGTTGGCGATTCGGGTCGGGTCAAACCGTCAAACAATAAAAAGTAGATTTTTTTAGAACAAATATTTAAATAATTATCATGATGAGTGAAAAAGTTAAGTACCTTAAATGAAGATTACAACTCAGCGCGACAACCTTTAATATTTTTAAATTCATCGATTATGGATTCCGAGTCAAAGTTTTCGGCAATTTCCTTCTCTACGCACATTTGGTTTATCATTGAACAAATAACAAAGAAAACAATATGAAGCATTTGTTGTTGGTGAATACTCTAACCAACTAGGAAACATCTTGAACCAAACATTTATGAATCTACGTTGCTTTTGATCTTTAGGATACTCTTTAATATAGATTTGGTATGGTCCTAAATTGTTTAGCCGTATCTCTTTCTAAATTGTTAGCAACCACTTCAAAATCCTAAAATCTAAATGTTTACATTCACTAACAAATTAACAATTAACTACAATTAAACTACTCAAAAAACTTAATCAAAACAAGTAACAACAAATAGGAAGAGGTTAGAGACTTAGAGGCCGAAATTATTACCAATTCACGCAAGTCGGCAGTGACCGGGAGGCACAGGTCGGCAGGGAGGCAGGGCCGCAGCCGCAGATCGACAGGGAGGCTGGAGGCAGGTCGTCGAGCCGCGGACGGCGGTGCTGCTGGTGGCCGGAGGCTGGCCAACTGGGTCTGGGCGACTGGGCGAGGGGAACTCTCGGCGTCACGCAGGAAGAAGAACAAGATCGGGGTTTTTTTCCCCTTTGTCTGACAAATTCAAAATGGGGTATTTTGTTTCATTGTTTGGGTTTAAAGAATTAAAGTGGGAATGGGTTGGGCTGGATTTTAAGTTAGGCACTTGGGCTTAATCCTATTAAATGTTGTATACTATTAATTAATAAATTAAGTTAATAGTTATTAGTTATTAGTTAATTAATTGATTTGATTTTATATGTTTAATTGTTTATAAATTATTTAAAAAAAATTTATAATTTTTTAGGGGGAGCGAACATAGGGTATATATATTTTTTCTAAGGGGGCCGAAATAAAATTTTTTTAAAAATTTTACACTACGAATCGGAAAATGTACACCACTGAGCGAAAAAACAGGGGGGCGGTCGCCCCCCCTTGTCCCTTGTATCCTGCGCCCCTGGACATGACATTAGATTTCTTGGTTTGCGTGCGAATAACCGTTAATAAACAAGCGTATAACATTTATTTTCTTCATTAAATTTATCTTGATTATCTTTTTCAACAATTAGAAGTTGTATTAAACACTTCACCGATGTCGATTGGGAACGACAACTTTAGTGAAGAGTCTGTTAACGATATGTGTGTTTATGAAACCATTAGTTCAATGCAGATCGCATAGGGATATGTTTTTATTATTTTATTATCTTTTGTTATAGATCATGTTGTTGCGTTGAGCTTGACATGAGTCTAGTTCTAACAAAGACGACATCCGTCTAGATCTTGTCCACTTTCCATTTAGTCCACTGTAGGCTCGTGGACTACAGAGCATACAACAACATGATGTTGTTAGTTTTACTCTTTGTGGACAGTCCTTTATTGTGTAACTTCCTGTTTGGGCACATTTTTAGGGTTTTACATGTAGGAGAAGGTGGATCTTTCATCTGTTTTTAAATGCGTGTGTATTAGAAAAGATGAGATTGTCTTACTTAGTGAAGGCCACAAATAGTTGATGACACCTTCATTACGTAGTCCTGTGTTAGTCGTATTAGGAATATGTTGCATCGATCGGTATAGACTTATACGTTGCACTATCATTGTTCGTCGTGAGTCAAGAGTCGGTCACACAGATGACCTATTCTAGTTGTATTGTTTCATTTGCGACCATGATTGTAATCTCACATGGTTTTAGATGATTACCTTTTCAGTCTTGTTAGTCGTAAGGTTATGAGTGTTATTACGTGCGACTCCCATATCACACGTATTTCTCAATGGATTAGGCGCTATACTATGGATATTTGTAAATCATGATTGAGTCCTATTGCCACATAATTCCCGAACATGGTCTGTGGTACTCGTGAGATCTCCATTGTGTTTGGGATTCACTGTAGCCACAGCTGGACCAGCCACAATCACACCCATTGCAGACCAGCAAAACAAGACACCTTCGGAACAACCACCACCGCCCCACCCACAACACCGTGTCTTTGTTCGACAGCTTAAGCTCCATCCTGTTGTCGATACCATATTATACGAACATGCTACTCGTTTGTCAAGCTGAGGATATGGTAAAATGTTTGGTTGAGTAGTATACTTTAGCCTACAGGTGGGTAAAAAAACCGATTTCAAAACCAAAACCGACTACCCTAAACAAAACCGATTCAACCTGGCGGGAACAGATGGTAGCAGGTTCTCATTGAAATCAAAATTGGAACCAAAACCTAAACCTAAACCTAATAGGAATATGTTGTTAACTTTGTTAGCCAAAACCAGAATCAATTTAGAACCTGATTTGGTTTGGAACTAGTTCTGATTCAAAAAAGAGGGTTAGCATACCTTTAGTCCTTTACTTTTGCCTTTGACATCCCGATTTCTATTTCCCTAGACAACAACGTGACAAGGATCCTCTGGTCATGCTGGATTCGCTTTTAGTTATTTATTTTCATATTTTAATGCAAAATATTGTTTTGTATTATATTTAGTTTTTGTATTTGTATTTGCGTGTTTATCCATTTCAATTGTTTGTTGTGTATGGATTGGTTGGTTGTTTATGTTATATTATAATTTAAAAAATGAAACAAACGGTATATAGTAAAACGGTTATACATCTAAACAATTATACATTTAAACGGCTATACATATAAATACTGACATTTCAACGATTATAATACAACTATCATAACTAAACGATAGTAGTTAAGGGTTATATAGCTAAATGACCGTACATTTTAATACTAATAAATTTCAATGGTTATGTTTTTTCACGGTTATACATTTAAATGATTTTAACCAGTTATTAAAATTTTTAACCTTATATTTAGAACATTATATTAACAATTATAGTTTTTTTATAAAGTTTCAAATTTCTAATAAACGTAGTTTTAAAGTATTTCAACTTTATATATTATCAACAAATTTAAACATAGTTATAAAAAAAAATTACGTTATACTATTCATATACATCTATACAAATCGTATTGGGTTCCAACATACCCCAAAAGTTCATCAAATATGGTTAAATTATATCATGAATTCTATTCAACTCGTATAAGCTTATAGTGGTTGTATGTTTTTGCACTCAAACATATCCTGACTCCATTTACATTCATATGACTTGCATATACCTATACGAGTCGTATGTGTTAGTGATGCTAAAAGATCCAGTAAGGTGTCCAAATAACACTACCTCTTTTAAGAAAATATGTAACATCTATCTATATTCTATATATACTAATAAATAAAAATAATTGTGGACACTTGTCATCTTTATATGCCATCTAAATTTTGTTTTTCCCTCTTCTCTCACTTATTTAATTATTTATATTTATTATTTAATTAGAAAATAATAATTAATATATTATTAATTAATTGTATTAAGATGAAATTATTTATGAAGCTTTTAAATAAACATATTTTTTTATTTAACAACTTATTTTTAATTCTTCAAGCATAATCATATTCAAATTATATTTATTAAAATATTTGAAAATAAAGATTAATGATACTAGTTGTTTTTATGAGTGATTTTAAAATTTTTGAAAAATTTGATATGAATGAATGATTTGAATGATAAAAATATACTATGTTGAAATAATAAAAAGTAAATACTTTGAAACAAACCAGGTTTTATGTATTAATATAAATTTTCAGTCAAGTTAATTTTAGTATGCTAAATAAGAATACGTATACTTTAATTAAATTTAAGTTTATTAATTACATTACCTAAAATGATAACACATAGTTGAAAAGCATTAAAAATTAAAAATTAGAACATAATTTATAAGTATTGATCAAATTTTTTTAAATATATTTTGATGACCTTTTTGTATTAACAAATTATATTATATTTTATTGAACTTTTATTAAATTTGAGTTTAGTTATATTATGCAATATACAGACTTTTTAGTTACATAACTTTTTCTTAACAGATATGTATATGTGTTTTTTTGCAATCTGTGTAATACATGTGATTTTAACCTAGTAATGACAATAAAGAAAAATGTTCTTAAAAATAATTTATTAGATCATTTTAGCACATTTGACTTTTTTGGGCACATTTAATCTTTTAAATTAGAAATTTTAACTTATTAATTATTTTTAATTTAATGTTAGTTTGATGACTTTAAGTTGCCTTGAGGTTTTTACAAATCAGAACAGAACTATATAATTTGTGTATTCTTTTAAAATAAGATTGTTTTATCTAGTTTTGTATCTAAAATCATTAATAAGAACTTAAATTTGTAAATTAAGCATGCTTTAGCATATAAAATAAAAATAGTTGTCTCTAAATTAAGTTTATAAAAAAATAGACACTAAAAGATAGAATTTATTTGTCAATTTTGTATTTAAACTAAATTTTTAAAAAACCACTACGAAGGAGAAGGGTATACTTTATTTAATTAGTTGCTTCAAATAATAAACTCGATTTAGATTTTGAAGAGTTAGGTGTAAGAATTGATTATTTAAAATATTAATTAAAAACAAAAAATACATTAAAAACCCTAAAATTTGATCCATCTTTTCCCAACGGATGTAGATGACATCTAAACAAAATCCATCATCTCTAACTAACACAGAAATATTTTCATGTCACACCAAAATTCATGTTGTGCAACACTTGTAAGAAACAAAAAATATAAAAAGAAAATTATTTTTTTATAATTATGACCAAACCAAACTATAAACACCCATAAATTCACCAATTTAAATGTTTAATTTTTCGTTATATTACAGGAATATCTCGCTACTATGTTTAAAATGAATCCATATATCATGACGTATTCGTTTTTTTCAATTTATGAATTTTTAAATTAAAAGAAAAAGTCTAATGGTTTGTTGCATAGTCAATGTATTTTAAGGTCTTTTGTTTATTAATAAAATAATTGACAAAGTTATAAAATTATTGGTAAAGTTATTCATGTTTCTTAGTGCGACTTTTAACTGTTTTTCCGTGACTTCGTCAATCTAGATGATGGCTAATTTGCTATGACTAAAAATAGTCTAATACATTTTATTTTACGTTTTTATATATAATATAATATTATATTATATAATAATTTTTCACTCGTATATGTTAATATAGGTCGTATAGGGTTCTAACACACCCCGAAAACTTCATCAAATACAAGAAAATTAAAACATGAAATATATTTTTTTTGAACGGACCACTGATTTCTAGGCCACGTCACCAAGATCTAGTTACCACGATTCCTTTATGTTTATATGTGTTATATGTTTATGCAACCAGATATAACCTCATGCAACTAACACTTAGCATATGCCACTTGAAACAAGAAACAAATGATATTAACTCAATATCTTATGTTATCTATTATATTATATAAACAAACATATTTATATCAATTGCGATATTCTCACATCACCGTTGTCACATATCAATTAATTTCTTTTCAAATCATTTAATTCTCTCCTTTAAAATAATTATATATTATTTTTCTTACTAAATAATTATAATACCAAATAACTAATAATATTATTTTAACTTTAGTAAAAGGCGAAAGTATAGTTCGCTTTATGCTCGTTACATGGCTTGGTGCCGTTCTTCTCATTTATGCTAGGTTGCTTTTATACAAACACCTTCCTTCCTAAACTCTTTAGCTGGCCTACGTGGCACAAACTCATCTCCATCCCCTATTATCTATTATAGTCTTGTTCATCTTTATTTTCCTAACAAGAGT